>JAUMHI010000074.1:4195554-4223347 GCA_032359435.1 Enteromius unitaeniatus
AATAAACACTTCTGCCACTTTTTTTGAGCCTCTTAATTAGTTTTGTTTTTTATGTAAATGATTCAATAAATACCGTATTGTGTCATTCATACCAAGGTATTACCGTACCGTGAAGTTTTGATACCGTTACATAATAAGTAATTGAGAAAAGTCTGAAAATAATCACAAAGCTATATAGAAAACAATAAAAAAGAATGTGAAGCAGAAAAGAAAGACCAGTGAGCAAAAATGGTGAAAGCAGTGAAAAAGAAAGTGCTGTGCAGAGAAAAGAAGCAGTGGGGGAGTAATTATTCAGCCATCTCCTGTGAGGAACTTCTTTACAAAGGCAGAAAATACTCCATAATCAGACATCCTTACTTCACATTGTTAACCAAGGACATTTCCACCATGTGGGCATCCTGTGCGCTCACATATTGTTCAAATAACAAGCTTGGGATACATTAATCCATCACTGAAGACAAATGGTACCCATGCGCTCCAGACGGGGCGTGGTGCCACAGCACCCAAAATTGCAAATGAACATGTAGGAATGAGCATAACAGGATGCACTCTGGCATGAGAAGTGTGCAAAGAACCACCTTGTTATAAATTCCTGACTACAACTTTTTTTTTTAAGAGCAAAAAAGATGAAGGATGCAGCACGCTGTGGCTGTAACTGGCTTTTCCCAAAATCCCTCATCCAATATGAGGGCGGAAAAAGCACAGATCAGCCAGCGAGAGAGGGATCTCCCTCTGGGAGAAGGCTGCTTCGATAAATATTGATTTAGAGTTGTGATTGTCAAGTGTCAAGGAATCAATACTGACTATGTGGAGATTTCATTCACCTGAGTTACACGAAGATAAATCCAATGCTCAAATTCTAAGAAGACGTTCTTAAATGAACGGAACGTTGTGCTGATTTGAATTCAATCCGTGGAGATGGCTAAGATTAAATATCATTAACCCCTGAGAAATACCTGAGGCAAGAACAATTTGAGAAGCGTGCATTAGGGAAAGAATATATAGAGGTGTTTGGTAACATTTCCAAAACCAATATGAAGAATCTCATTTCTATTCAAAACCAGGTATTACGCAAATCATTTTTCATAATCCTGACTGCATTACTGAAATTAAATTTATTCTAGGCAAACTAATTTGACAGGTAATTACTGTGTTTGTGAATCTTAAGTAGTCAGTGAAATGCAACATACATACGGAATTTCTAATAACTAGTATGCTAGTTGGTGCTAAAGAAGTTCATGCCCAATTAATTTGGTTCTACTTCACAATACAGACCATATTTTATATGTTATATATAAAATATATAAAAAAACAACCAGTTCACAAGCTTCTAGTTTGAATCAAATTAGTTTTAATTGGGTTAAATTTTAATTGGTTGCTCCACTCACTTCACCTACTCTTCACCACAACTGCAAGATTTCTATACATTTGATGATGCCTGTATCATTAATCATTACTGATTGCTTTGTTAAACTGTGAGAAAAAAGTATACATATCTGTGAATAAAATCAGAACTGAGCTGTATAGCAATAAGAACATGATCTTTCATCCATCAGTAAGGCCTCGTTTACACTGCAGGTCTTGATGCAGGTCCTGATTTGTAGCCTATATCTCATTTTTTTTGGTTGTCCATTTACACGTTTTTTGACCCATATCTGAATCATGTGTTTACACTTGCCATACGATCTGAATCATCACGCATGCGTTGTTGTCCTTTACTGTCTCCACACGTGCTTCTTCTTGAGAATAATAGCCTATGTGACTAGTGCTGACCGAATGAGTCACAATTAGAAAATGACAGAAATGAGTTATTTTTAGAAATGACTTTATATGACAGCGTTAATGACTTGTAATCTGAGAAAAAATTAATGAGCTACAGCTGTTTGAGATAAAGTAAGCAAAGATTATGATAAAGTTTTCCTCCTGTTCTTTTATTTATAATTACTATATTAATAATCACAATATAGCTATTTTTTATTTTATCCATAGACTACTATTATAAATAAGAACAGATGCAAAAAAAACAACAACAATAGTAACAAACAATGCATTACCTTTTATCTTTTTACATCTAAACAAAAGCATTCATGTACAAAAAAATAAAAAATTAAAAATCACTTCAATGTGTTCATTACAAATAACCTGATTATTAAAACTACAAAAGCAGTACAATGAAGTGCACCGAGTGAATTACTCATATCTGTTACACATCAGATATTTTTCCCCATCAGTTACCCAAGCGTTCACTTAAGACAGAACAGACATGTTTGCGTGAATACTTAAATAGCCTACTGCAATTAGGAATTAGGTCACATTTAACTGACAGTGTAAACGAGGCCTAGTTGAATTAGAGTTAAACTTTAAGGGTCACTCCACCCCAAAATGAAATTTCGTCATTAAATCACTAACCCCCCCCCCCATGTCGTTCCAAACCCGTAAAAGCTTTGTTCACCTTCAGAACACAATTTAAGATATTATTTGTGAAAACCAGGAGGCTTTTGACTGTCATATAATGAACACTGTCAGGTCCCAGAAAAGTATAAAAGACATTGTCCATCTGCCATCATAATTTATAAAGCAAGGACTAACGAAGCTAATACGGGTTTGGAACAACATGGAGTTAAATAATTAATAACAGAATTTTCTTTTTGAGGTGGAGTAACCCTTTAACAAAAAAAATAAACCTAAATAAAAAAAATATGTCACTAGACACCTGTGAGAGGATCATGACAAACATCCCCGCTCGCAACAAACAATGCCCGGCTGTGGCACGTGAGCTGAAAGTGATGAGCAGTCCCTGTTGGTCGGCTGAGAGTGCCTTCGGTGGCCTTATGAATATTCATTCCCACCCCACTCTGCTGTGACTCACTCACCCAGAACAGCTCTAGCTGTACCGTGAATTATGGAAATAACGATACAACAGAAAAGAATGAGAGACATTCATCTCCTTTTATTGCAGAACGCCAGTACAGAGAGAGATACATGTAATAGAATGAGTGAAGATTGTCGATAGGCAGGGAGAGTGACAGATTGCCTGATGGAAATCTTCCCTTTCTGACAGTTCTCTTTGGAGAAAGGTGCAGTCAAGTAACAAGACAAACAAATAAGATGGAGCTGGAAATAAACAACAGGTGACAAAAAATTTTTATTAACTGCTTGTTAATAGAACCCTGATCTTTTTGTGCTGCGTTTAAGAAATAATCTTGAAAGCGTTGAAATGCATGTATTCCTTTTCAAGTCTGAAATCTAACTTCTGCCAAGCAAATGATGCTGCTGCTTGATCAGGACATCACTGCGTCAAGACATCCAGAGTTTCCAGTCGCTTTGGGTTGCTGTATTATTTATGGGAAATAAATTCTAAGTGCACATTCCAAGTCAAATCTCTGCTCTGAATGTAGAAACTACACAGTATTGCTGTCTGTGGGGAATTAAGAATGAATTGTACCCAAATAGCGTATTTTGCAGTGCTTTAGCAAGCAACTGACTACAGAAATCATGCAACTTGGTTAACGGCAAACACACACACACACACACAAACGCTATAATCTTGAGGACAGGTTCTGGTAGCTAAAATGCTGCCAGCAAAGGTGGCTTGACTGTTTACTGAATTCTCCCTTCAGTGACCTGTTATATTTCACAACAGAAGTGAAAATGCTTTCAGAGCCTATAATTGTCCGACTGATGCTGGACGGTTCAAAGTTGTTGCACACACACACACACACACACACACACACACACACAACACACACAAACACACACAAAATCACTGCATAAGTGCTCTCACTTTCTTTCCTCCACACTGACTCCCTTGAGTCACACTGAGCCCGCTAGAAATGATATTTCAAGTTCCACCATCTCTGCTGATCGTATCAATCTCCCATCGACCTCCTGCAGAACTTCAGACAGTATCGTCTACAGCTGTAAGACAGATTCTCATCTCCTTGTCAGAGCAGGCAAAAGGAGAACTTTTTCATCAAGTGCTTTGTAACTAAAAGTTTTCCCTCAAGTGCTCCGGGCTACAAAAAACAGATGAATCGTCTTAAGATTAGAGGAAGTGCCTTTTGAGGCTGATGGATAATTAGTCTTAAAAATTTACATGTCTTCATCTTGTACCCCTCATCATCTCAAATCAACAAACGCTTTTGAAATCAGCTGTGAACTGTGTCAAAACGCAAGACTTGAAAGGCAATGAAAGCTCTGGGTCACGGCACCAGATCAAAGCAAACTTTCTCAACGATCCTGCAACAAACAGTGAGAATACAATCCTGTATTCTCCTCTATTACCAGTCTGCCAGGAGTGATCAGATGTTGGGGGAGAATGCAGGAGGCTAAGGGGCCTTTTACAGAGGACGTGTTCTTGCTTCAGAAACAGATAAATGAAGCAGAGCAGAATAGAACAGAAGGTGTGTTTACTGGCATATTAACTCCTGTACACCATTGCTAATATCAACACTTCACTTCTCCATATGTAAATACGCTTGTTCACATTTAAATATGCTTAGCCCAAAGATTCATCGGATTTGCTCAGTAATTAAAAGCTGAAATTGATCCACTACACTGTTTTTAACACAGTGAAAGATGTCAGTGTAGCATACGGGTAAAACAGTTAAGTGAAGTTCAAGGGGAATGCAAAAATGTTCTTCTTGTGCAATTCCTGTGTGTTTTTTTGCATTTGATTGTGGCTGTTGTAGGTATCTGTGCTAAATTTGTGTTCTAAACTGTCTCGACAAACTTCTGATTGCATTTCATCACCCATGCTGCCATATAGACGTGACTTTTCAGATATTGTCTTATCGTGGCTCCATCTCCGAGTGGATGTGTGTGTGTGTGTGTGTTTGTGACTGCAGAACTGGTACATCAATATGCAGTTTTTTCTTAGTGCACTAAGAGCCTTGAGGAGGGTGTCCAACTTTTTTCTAGCTCTCCAGCCATTTTAGAGTAATGATTTCTGAAAAGTTGGCAGAGAGAAAAGCCTTTGGAAGTGTTTTGGCAGCAGGTATATAGAAAGAGAGTAGAGGAAAGGTACAGTCAGGCAAGAGAGAGTTTGTCATTAAAGATCTGTATATGTGAAAGATTATGGGATTTAGAGGAGAAGTGTGTGCATGTGGGGACTGGTGATTAACTTAGATTAAAGAAATGGGGGTGGAGGGAATGTTGGGACAGGAAAAACAACTTATAATAATAAATAAATGACATGCAATACAGTGTTCCCCAGACTTACACATGGGTGGAGGCACTTCCCCCCAGGGGAAATATATATGTATATTAATATGCAAATTAATTATCTGCCAAAAGGAGGCAAAGTTGGAGTGAGAGAAATAGAAGTTTCTCTGGTAACGGCTGTACACAAAGCAGCTCAACGGTTACAAATGCTGCTTTATCAGGCAATATATGCAAATTTTGCAAAATGCAGAAAAAAGTTTCCCCCATCAAGTTTAACTCGGTTGTGAAAGGTTATTTCTATAGTAACTGAAGATGCATGACAAAACAGTGGCCTGGAAATACAGATGATAATTTATATAACATAATAAAGGATACAAAGAAACGTTGTTTCAGAGATTGTATTAAGATGAAAGAATATGTTTAAATGTTTAATGTGCACAACTGGTTACAACGAGACAAAGAATATGTGCAATTAAATAAATAATTCAGCCAAAAAAAATTTTTTGGGAAAGAAGGCATTTCAACAGAGATTTTCAAAATATCTTTTGTGTGCCATAGTATAACAAATGAGGGTAAATATGCAAACGACAACAGAATTTGCATTTTTAGTTGAACTAGAAGAAACACAAGAAAGTAAAATATTAAAATTTGTTGAATGAATGAAATAATAAATAATGTAAAAATAAATAATAATAAAATAATACTGAGTACTAATCAAATGCAAACAAATGATTATGGATGGGACGATACACCTACATCCTGATTCGATACTATCACGATACTTGGGTTTTTATTTTTTTTTACAAATTTCTACAAGTATTACGATTAGATATTGATACAGATGACTTCAGCATACACACATGCCATATGCAGGGAAAAACACTCAGAATCGTTGACGAGTAAATCGCAAATCATGGAAGAACCGATTTTTTCTCCCACCCCTACAATCTATGCAGAGGTTTTGCCATTTTATTCTTTTTTTTTAAGCAAAAACAGGCTGTCTGTCAAGCAAACATATAGATTGCACCACAGAACTCCACTATAAACACATTTTCTGTTTATTTTGACAACCTGTGGTAATCAACAGCAAGCTACAGATGCTAAAATCAACAGAGCTTAACTTGTATTTAAAACAAAATATTTTTTAAAGCTGACAAAATGCCACATTTTTGTTAGAAAGTTAATAACTCTTCTAATTAGAGATCTTATCATTTTCCCTGCTGGACACACAGTGCTGTTTCGATAGGTTATAAAAAAGCTATTTAGATTACATCAGCTTCACAACGGGTTTCAAACACGTTATAATTTAAAACCATGCTTGAGCCATTTGACAATCTTTCAACATCACTTAGATGTTTCCTTTAGTCTTTTATTTGCACCAAATCATTGCTCACTTTTGGGTCTTATGTGTCCTGGTGTGTTCAACCAAATGCTAAGAATCAATACAGGAGGAAAGATACACAAGCTTCACTCCACTCCCAAAACCCCAGAAACCAAAGACTTGCTCTGTGTACCCAATCCCAGGACCTTTTCAAAACAAACAGAAGACAATGATATCAAGGCACTATGGCAAATGCAATAAGCCCACAATACACCAGTCACCATTTTCCCCACCAGCAGCTATAAGTGTAGAGAGGCCTTTGAGAGCTGTGCTCAGCGATGGGAGCAATCACGAGTGTTTTTGTGTGCAGACGCAGAGAGGTGGGGAGAGATGGGTGAAATGCGTCACTGAAGTGTGCTGATCAGCTGCCTGCTAAGCTGTTATTCACACACACACACACACTCACGACATAAACGAAGCACAATGCAAAAACAACACCAACTGCATTTGGGACAAAGGAAGCTGCTCAAATCCCAAATTAAACCCTCACAAATGCTAGAATCCTCTTCCAATTGCAAATCCCCAACCCTCCTCTTCTCTGAAACAATGCCCTCAGCATTCAGCACCACAGTACTTGGTTTAGCCCAATGAGAAAGTGCAATATTTTAAGGGTACTAGAAATATATATTTTTTGGGACAGGAAGTGGCAGATTGCAGGGTTCTCAAGAAATATATAATCAAATTGTAGTTGGTAAAAACTATTTGGAGGTGCAGCATTTATCCTTTTTTATGTGCAGCAAGTGACTTCAGATAAAAGGATCTGCTAAATGACTACTGACCTTTAAGACAAAGAAGGTGTCTGTGGTTTCTAAAGCTACTGCCATGCACAACGCTAATGCAAACCTAGAGCATATGGCGTTACTCCTCTGCTAATTATTTCATCTCTTTTCCACTGAATGGGTTCAGCAGCTGTTCACAACTCTCAGGTTGAGGATTCATTTTCCTGAACTGCTCCCTAAACTCATACCTTTTAGTTGCAGTGATAAGAACCAGTTGTTCTCATTTTTCCCCCCCTCATTCCCCATCTAAACATCCACGTTCCTCAGGTATGCTCGTTACAATAATGGTGGTGAAAAGTGGCAGGTGTGTGGACAGTGGGAGGTCCTTGAAATGTCTAGTAGTCAGGAAGTTGGGAAAGTCAATTTGACTTATAACAGCCTGTTCAGCTTGTGTTATACTGTGAATGAGCGTATACGCACAGCTGTGACAGCTCTTAAATTGGTCGTGGAAATGACAGGGAACAGGTCAAGATGTATTTAAGCGAACTGTACAATTACCTACACAGAAGGAGCTCAGCTTTATTCATGGCCAGGGCTTGGTAAGGTGTTGAAAGCAGGCTTAAGAGACAATGCATGCACCCACTCTTCACCTGTTCAATGACATTTACAGCCTCCAGTGTTAGAGCATGAGGAGCTCAGTCTCACTCCCCCTGGACCCCTCTCTACCTTCCTCCACCTCCTCCCAGAAATATTCTATTGCTCTGAGGGATGACAGCTCTAGAAACATGACATTTAAGCCCTGCTCCTGCTCCTTTTATCTTCATCTATCCATCCGTTCACACCTAAGTACAGGCCGAATCCTTCCCTGCAGGATTCCGGCCAGGCAATCAAGTAATTATGGGCCTGGATAAATGTCTCATGTGTCCCATCATTTTCCCGTGGAGAGTGACAGGCGCTTTCAGAGATGAATAAGGCATCGTCTGTCATTTTGGACGGGTCATTTGTTGACCTGATGTCACTTTTGTCAGCCTTAATCACTGTTTTGTGCTCACACTGAGCCTCAGGGGTGACTCTAAAAGAACACAGACACTACGGACTAACAGTTGTATTTGTGTTACAATGTGTCCTAACCAGGCATGATGTAAAAAAAGTTTCACTTATAACGAAAAAAAAACAACAACATTATTTCAAATAGGCCATTTTCTGTCCTGTTTTCACACCCCCATCAGAAGGAGAATTTGGATTTATAAGTTGATGACCCCTGTAAATCGTATTCAATTCAAAGTTTCTAATTGGTTGGAAATACCACTCAGAATAGCTGTAAATCAAATGTTTTAAAATGTTCTGCAATTCTGTCTCTTCTTGCAGTATTTTGGTCTACGACTCACATCTTCGTCTTCCTATGATGCCCATTTTCAGCCATCATCTATCCACCATCTGCTCCATTCAAACATTTGTTTCATTCCTGTCATCTCAGAGTCTTAGATGCTCTCACCTCAGCTCTCCTCGAATCCTTTTTTTTCGCTTTCATCCGTTCACTTTTTCTATTACCATTTTCAGAGTCTCGCTATACTTTTCATCTGAGTCTCTCGCATTCTGTTACTCTCTCTATATAACGGATTTTTGAAGCGATATGATTTCACCGCCGTAGGATTTCTGGTGGATGGCTACAAGGAAGCTCCACGCCAAGACACGGCCACGGCAGCAGCGCTTTGGATTAGCGTGCCACGCCTCCTTACCCAGAGACCCACATCGCAAAGCTCTCAGCTCAAGTCACATTTTCTGAGCAAAAAAAAAAATAACATCAAATGGAGAGGAGAGAGAGAGAGAGAGAGAGACGAACGAAAGCACCATATGGCATCAAAAATTCAACTCAGAACACAGGGATCCTTCAAGGACTCTCACAATCTGTCTGAGAGTCTGAAATGAATAATGAAAAATCAATCCGCTGTGCTGGGTGTGAAAGTGTCCTGTGTTTGATTGACAGGTCAGTGTCAGGCGTAAATCAATGGAGATGCAGGGAGAGCTTGTTCATTATGCCACACTAATGAACGCCAGGAATTCAAGATGTGCACGTACACACATGAGTCTATCACAATGCAGCTTTTTTCTTTCTTTTTTTTAGCAAGAATGGGGTGAAAAAGTTCTTAAGTTGTTTAAATCAAACTTCACGAGTTTGTGTGTGCGTGCGTAGTTGTTAATATGCCATCTAACAGGGCATTTTTCATTAAGAGTACTCGTATACCTACACTAAAATGTTAAGAAAAACCTAAATATAGATGCGCAGTCAAAGTTGAGTTATTCTTCAGAGCATAACGCATGAAGTAAAGTCAATTTTACTTGTATTGTGTTCAAAACATATATAAGTGAATACATTATTTTCCAAATGATGTTTTAGGCTTGTCCTGAATCATTATGGTACACCTATAATAAGTGTTTTTATTCAGACTGGTTCAGGTAAGTACTGCTGTGAAGTAGCCCGGTAGCTTGTGTTCTTCTGAAACACGCGCACAATTCTGTTTATTAACCACTAGAGCGCCAGAAATTACAGATTGCAGCTTTAATAAATATGAAGACCACTGTATTTCATTAAAACAAGGTTTTGTCCATACATAAAGTATTTGACAATGAGAACATAGCTATATGAACTATACCTGTAGTATTCTGCTAGGAGCTAGATCAAGGATACTTAACATATGGCATTCTCATAATCTGCATTTTGTGGCCCGCACAGACCTAATGCAAAAGTCAAATGTATTTATTTGCCCTCAAAAGTAGGCAGTACTGCAAATATTAACCAGTGTTATTTGTAGTTAAATACATACATGCACCATAGTAAAGGCTGCTCAGTCTCAATGTAGATTAGCACCGCATGATAAATATATTTTATTATTGTGAAAATTGAATGCCAGACGTGGCTTGAAAAATGCAGATCAACCACATATTGTCAAATCGTGTGTTTATGTTTTGAGTTTGAACATAATATAGCAAAAACTTTTAATCCACTTTTTTGTTCCAGATTTTTTTCCAGTATTTTTCTAAAATAGGACAAGCAAGCAAGCCTAGAGAAGTTAAAACTGCAAAAACTGCATTTTTAAATAAGTAAAACTGCAAATACTGTATTCAATAAACTTGTGAACCCCTGAACTAGAATGACCATAATATAATGGTAAAAAAAACAAGGTCTCAAGAAGCATGTTTTTTTTTTAAATCAGGCCAGCTCAATAGAATAGCCAGAATACAATACAAAATACAACAATTAAAAAATAACACATTTTCTATCATGATTGTATCAACACTTTTTCTTTAAAGCAGTGTGCCTAAAAATCTTGAACATTTTCACACATAATTTTTTTTACTTGTCAGCCTTGCTCTGTATACCACCTTATCCCTCCTGTCACTCACACACACTTTTTAAAATCCTTATGTTTTATTGTTAACAATCTGTGTTAGCATGTCTAATTATCTGAAAGCATAAAAACAAGTTTAATTTATTCTTACAATAACCTTATAATTTTTTCCTCAAAAATCCTGTTATATATTTACATTAAATTACATGCCCCTATTATGCCATTTTAAAGGTTGCTAAGATTGCTTTATGAGACTTTTAAACAGGTTAAGTGTATGCAAGGTCAAAAAACACTTTACTGTTCTCCAAAACTAGATTGAATTTTACCCCATTTCTAAATCATTTGTAAATGACTCGTGTGAAGCACGATTGCAAGAAAATACAATCATCAATTATTAATCATACTTACAGGTAGAAGTTCAGAGGAGCAAGCCCGTCTAAATAAACTGGGCACTAATCCATCTTTTATGACCAAGCGTTTGGTGAATCCCGCATTGCACTCCCCAAGATGGGAAAAGCAGTCATCAATAAAATGACGCATACACAACACAAGATTGAAATTCTACTGCTGAGGTGTTGTTGAAAAAAATGAATGTTAACCGCTCATTCTTTGTAAATTCATCCTTTAGAAGGGCATATAAAACAAATTTCCTCTCACAGCGCAGGATACAGCAACTTGACATGATGTAATCCATGTGGAAATTGTACTGTGTGTGGACGGGCAAGTTGTTCGCAATGTAGAACGTGGGCGGCCATTATGCAAATATGTAACTTAGTGATGTGGATCCATAACAGAAAAAGATTCGAATTGCTGACGACTCGTTTAGGCGAATGTGAGCCGACACTCACTTCAATTATCGTGCACAACTTTGCAGATAGTTTATGTTCACATACAGCTACATGACAGACTGAACGAAAGATCATTTTTGAAAAAGAATACATTTTTGGAAAGTAAAGAGGATTTTATAATATAGTTAAAACACAGAAGAAATACTGTATGATTGTCCCTTAAAAATAAAGTTAATAATTTTTGTAGTTGCCTATTATGTACATTCTACTGAACAATAGAAATATATTTCTGCCGCAATGTCAAGTTAAACCAAACTTTTATTTTGACGGGTTGCCATGAATACCTTTACAGTTCTGTGTGTACATGATATAAGGATAGATTTACTCAAATGAAACAGTCAAATGCTCATGAAGGAACTCTCGGAGCAGTTCTGGAGATGTTATTCATGTACTGTATTTATACCCTCATTTACTGAGATGGCAGATGTTAATATCACCGGAAGTGTCACGCACGCTTCAGTATGAGTAGTAAACAGAGCCGCATGTCTGCACCATTCATTAACACAGAGGCACGGAGAATTCATATTTTTGCGGTTTAATATTGACAAACACTTGTGACAGTGCGAGTGTGCTCACTTGTGTGTGCGCGCACACTGGGGCAGAACTGCACTGTGCACGATACAGAGAGTACAATGTAATGTAGAGACAGAAATGACATCCAGTCGTGTAAATGAGATAAATCGCATAAGCCTATTTAGTTTGTTTAATAAACAATAAAACAACAAGGTATAGATCTGTTCTACAAAAAAGGTCACTTTAAATGACTTCTGTTGTGATCTGGCACTATAGAGAAAAGAAAATTAAATAAAATAAACCTTCAGTTAGTGAGTACCTTTCTCACTTATCAGACACCAGCTATTTCTGCTTTTCACATACCATATGCCATTAAAGTACAATCTCATGACTTTGGATCAGAGGAATAATTGAGGTTCCACAAGAATAGTTATTTTAATGTGTTTGTTTGACTTCTGACACTTCATAAACAAAGGAATTAAAACTGAATTATCTAACTCTGCCCCCCTCCATCTTATTATCTCCTTAGTAATGGATGTCTGTGATGCGTGCATCAGAATCGCTGGTTTGTATCGGTCGAAAATGAATGACTATATTTGTTCAGGTCTGTGAGTTTACATTAGAAAAGAGACACTTGACTGAGGATAGATAGATAGATAGATAGATAGATAGATAGACAGTCAGACAGACAGATAGACAGATAGACAGACATACAGACAGACAGACAGACAGACAGACATACAGACAGACAGACAGACAGACAGACAGACATACAGACAGACATACAGACAGACAGACAGACAGACATACAGACAGACATACAGACAGACATACAGACAGACAGACAGACAGATAGATAGATTTATAGAATTTACAAAAGATAAATTATGATTTCTAACAAATAAATGCATAGTAAAAAAATGCTGCTGGAGCCAGCAGAAATGTTGGGAGGCCTATCAGAAATGCCAGACCAACTAGGCCAAGAGAAAATAAAAAATCTTAAGTTGTTATGATCTGGATTTAATGTAGGTTAAAAGTGTCTAGTGTTTACAGTTTGATTTACAGTAGGGTAAATGTGAGAGGTGAGGAGCGAATAGAGGAGAAGAGAGGAGAGGAGAGGAGAGCTTCATTTTGGCAGCTCTTTCCACTCCTGTCCTCCCACACACGTGCTATTCACAGTCTCCTCGCAGCGAGCTCAGAGGGCATTGCACTCGCAGGGATTAATTCACATACAATGTTTCAGCTGTCAGATACATTCCTGCTTTTCGTCTCCCAGCTTAGTGTTTAATGCCATAACAACAGAAGAGGGAACATCTGGCAAGACAAACCAGACAATGCGAGCTGGGGGGAAAAAAGAATACAACATAAGCCAAAATTAATTTCCCCAATCACAGCTGACGCATCTCCATCTTAATGAATTGAACAGTGACAGACGCTCGGGAAAGGCGACTACATCTAAGCCTCTACAAGGACTTCTCGTATATGGGCTTTAGCGATTGTGCGAGTATGTGTGTGGGTGAGTGTGTGTACAAATCTGTCTTTCTCCTGTGTAAAGCAACAGAGCTTGACAGCAAGAAGGTGAATGATGCAGCATTATGTCCACATGCACAAACGTAGCAACTGGCACAAGACACAAGAGATCAATCTTTGATAAAAACACTGATACCACTCACCTGGCCATGACTGATGAAACCATGTTTGTGTGCAATCCTCTCAGCCTCCTCTGCGCCTCCTTCGATGTGGATGGCCCACGTGTTGGTGTAGATGCCTTGGCCTGTAATCAAGCCAAGGAGGACCAGGTATGCCCCCAGAAATAGCAGCAGGGTCCAGCGGCCCTCCATGAACAGGAGTGCTTCGTCTCCAAGCCTTCTGGTGATGAAGTTTTTTTTTCTAATGCATCTGTGGGCTGCAGTGTAAATTCAGCACTGTAATGACCTAGAGAAGATAAGACAGAGTGTCAAGAAAGAAATACTAGCACACCAAGAGGCTCATCGTTTTCTATAAAGCTCAGGTTATCTAAACATAACTGTTCTGTCAGAAAACATTCTCTGAGGGACCGTGGCGAGTCATAAATTTTCATAAAGGTGTCTTGAGTGCTATTGATAGCGTTACACCAAGGGAAACTGGGATACAAACAACACTTTGTAGGACAAGGAGAAGGCTGTGTGTTTCACTTGTACTCACTTGCTATGTTCTTGTATCTAGAGCAGGTTTACAAAAAAAGGACATAAAAATTTATCTCCTGCTGATGTTGCTTGTCTTAATGGAATAGTTTATATCTTGTCATCATTTATTCACGCCACATGTCGCCTAAACCTGTAAGGTGTAGGCTAGTTTCCTCTGTGAAACTAAAATTTGCAGATAGTTTCCTATGCTCTTTCATGTAATTACAGGAGAAAATGAAGCTTTCATATATCAAAAAGGCATAAAAGTGGTGTAATCTGTATCACAAATCTTTTGAAGTCAAGTAATAGCTGTGTGTGAGATACAGATGGAAACTTAAATAATTTCTTATTGAAAACTTAATGGGATAGTTCACTTAAAACTGTAAATTATATAATCCTAAACTTGTATAAATCACATATAGGTATGTTTCTTTTTTTGTTAAGCCTTTTAAATAAGTCTCCTTTGCTCTCTAAAACTGCATTTATTTGATTAAAATGTAAAATCTTTACTCAAGTCTTCTAATATCCTAATTTGCTGCTCAATTAATACGTCTTCAAATTATCAATGTTAGAAACAGTTGTGCTGCTTAATATATAATATTTTTTTTTTTTTGTAAATGGAGATACTTTTACCAGGATTCTTTAAAAGAACTGGACTATTTTAAATGGGAATCTTAGGGTTGTCCCCTGCTAAGGATTTACATAGTCAACCCAGAATTTTTTGAATATTGCCAAAAGTCTAATTATATGTTTGGGAGCAGTGGCAAAATACATTACGTTCAACAGTCATAAATACTAATGTTAACAAACAGGTAAAAAAAAAAATATCATTATGTTTTAATTAACCGATTGGCTGCCTATTGTTTCTTACTTACTTGTCTGATGATTTGCACTAAATAAAACCAAATAATCTACACATGAGATCAACAGATGCAAGAAGTATTTAATAAAGCCCATGTGCATTAATGTAGGCCTACTGTATAGAGATTTTTACAGGGGAAATGAACTGTCACATAAAACTCCATGTGATCGCCCGAATATGTGAAGCTGCCCCTCGTCTAACTAAGTTTTATTATAATAAAATAATCGATCTAAAAAAAACCTTCAGCCTATGTTCAGAGCATCCAAAAATCAAATTAGAACCAGCTGAAATGTTAAGAAATTTTGTATCCTACCTGATCGAAAAAATGCAGTCTAGTTCATTTCGCTCTGCCTGTGTCAATTTGAGTCTAATTAAAGATTTAAATCCCTGCTGCTGGTTACGAATCATGGAAAATCAAACTTAAATGTCATGGGGGTATTTAAAAAAAGGTTCTTTCTTTTTACATTTGTACTTATGGCATTATCATAAGCTGTATATTACCTTATTTGGAGACAACTAGTAGCTCTATGTGAACACTGAGCACACGTATGTACCAAAAATGGCATGATCCTTGATTCTCTGTAAATATTAGACTGTGATTGGTAGTCGAATCAGGCTTATCCCAACAAAGCGTCAAACCTTTGACTATTCGGATCACCCCTAAATCATACGGTTACTTTTGATCAAATTAATGCATCATTGCTGGATAAAAGTACTTATTTCTTTAAAAAAAACTCCTATACTGACCTCAAACTGTGTGTTTGAGTGTACACTTACTTTTATGATGCTCTTTTATAATGAGTCCTGTTTCTACCAGAAGAACAATTTGGAAACAGCAGTTATGGTCAGGGAAAGACAGTAGGCGTTTTATACAAGATTTGACACCGTATACATTGGGATGATAACCATGTGGCTTGAGAATTGCACCATGCATCAGAGAAGCTCTCCGACTCCGACAAGGCAAGAGGGAGTCCCATGAGAGTTGAGCAGCTCCCTAGAGACAGCTCTGTTCTTGCTGACTGTGTAAGTAAGCTCAAAGCTTGGCTCAGGGCTTGGTATATAACCCCGACGTCCTCTACAACAAAACAGAGCATGTGAACAATAAAGCCTGGTGTGTGCTTTCGAAGACAGCAAGCATGCTAATTCATAGTATTTCCTTCTAAAGCAAAGGCGTGATGCGCAAGGTCTAGGAATGGTGTTAAAATGATAGCGCCAACCTGCATGATGTATTTTAAAACAAGGTTTAAAACAACAGAATGCCATTAGCAAAACTATTCCACGGTGTATGAAGGATACAACACAGAGTTTAGCATTTAAATAGCAGCTCCTGGTAGGATGAAGTGAGTATCTTGGTAAAAGGCCTGCTGAAGAAACAAACAAATCGTCACGTCTAAAATCTGCATTACAGAGCTCATTAAGGGCTGGCACAGAGCAGTGAGCTGGAGAGAAAAGAGGAGAAAACCATGTGTGTCTTACTGATGGAACCTGCGAATGTCACACCTCCGCAAGCACAGAAAATGAGAGAGACAGTAAGCTAGAGAGAATAAGAGATACTGTACCCATACGTTTCACTGTAACCGCAAAACCAATATCTATCATATCTAAACCTAACCAATGGTTAAATCAATTAATAGATTTCATTAAGCTTATTTTAAGAAGATTCACTCAATTAGCAGCTATAATAAGTTTATAAGTCAGGTAAAGGAAAAAATTTTTCTGCCTCTTAGCCATTTTCAGCATTGTCAAATAACTGCCATTCAGGTTAACCGTCCCCCACATTCAATCTTCGCTTGTCTCGGCAAGACTAATTTAATAATGCAGCCACTTGTGAAAGCTTTTCCTAATGGATAAACGTAGGAGGTAATGAAGGATTCACCTTTAGAAGACAACACATGTAAGACATGACAGAAAGGCTGTTGATTTCAAGTTAACTGCTGTTCTGACATACGAGCTCGTCTTGTGGCTCGTCTTTTCTTTTTTTTTTTAAATCTGACAAGGTCTTTGTGCTATTTTGTGCTGGGAACAAGGCAAAATACAACTTTTTTTACTCAGCTTACAAGCAGAACGTGGAACCAGGCCAGAGGGATTTCTGGTAATTGCGTTGCATCCGCAACATTGACCAGAAATGATAATTGGTTATCAACAGCTTTCCTAGAACCAAAAAATTACAGAGCGCATTTCTAGTAATTCAGATATTCCCAATGCTTCATGAACAGGTCACGGAGCCAAAATGACATTCAAATTAATGTGAACTCAGTCATGTAGAGCTTCAGGATCTTTTTGGAGGTCGGCCATCAATCTTCATTCAACGCTTATTTTTCATATTTAACGACCCTGAGCACCTGTTAAGGCCTGAATCAAATGGAAAGAACGATTATCTAGCCGTCTCCAAATATCTGACAGATTGCATGCTTGCGAGAGGCGCCGTCCCGGGCAATGCTACTGTATGCTGGCTAGGAGGGCTACATTTTTATAGCATGCTCTCTGGGGAAGAAAGAGCAGTAATTACTATGCCTTAATAACTCCTCATCAAACACAACTACAACTACTAAAGCTTTAATGATCCATGATGGCTGTGAGGGCAGGAACTGAAGTGCTTAGTCACTCATTAGACAGGGAGAGAGACAGCACACAAATACGCTGTTTATGTCTCCCCCTTTTACCCCCCCTTTTCCCTCCTCCTCCCTCCTCTCTCTCTTTTATCAAGATCAGAACAGAAGATGACCACACTGCCGGTTAAAAAAAGGTAAACTAGGTTTCATAAGCAAACCTGGCAAAAGAATAATGTCCAAGGACATTCGTAATATTTATATAACATAAATATAATGGCTGATATTCTTTAAGAAGCATCACACAGTCATCATATGAACTATCACAACAGCGGCTGCTGCACTAAACACTATTTTGATTTACTCACATGCGCCGTAAATCAGTCAGAGCCACAGAAATCATTCAATTACGCTGAAAACACCGGGCGTGCGATACTATAATAAATCTCACGGAGTCAGTTTAGAAAGATTAGAAATATGATCACGTGCTTTTATTCTTTCGTGGGAAAAACTAAACAAAACAAAAAGAGGAATGAGACCCTCCGGTTACCGCTCTTTTTATTTGTGGAAAACAGGTGCGTTGAAAATGAACGGTGACAGATCCTGTCATTTTGCGACATCTGCGTAAATTAAGCCATAAAGGTGCGCAACATAATTAGTGAGCTAGCTTAAACGAATTTTTATTTTTGACTGAAGTTACATCCTTTTTAGTCACATTTTTGACAATACAAAATAGTACACCTAATAGGTACCATTTCCTCAAACCCAGTGTGTGTGTAAAAGAATAAACGGTCCCTGTTTGTCGTCTGTAAAAATGAGCGTAACCCCAAAGATGATGCGTTACGTTACCCCCCGAAAAAGTCAGCAACAAATTATTCAAAGCTAATTATAAGCAACTGCTGTCAGAAGTTGGACAAAAGCGTAAACGCTTAATATGACAGCGGTAAATAAAAACTTTATTTACTTCAACTTCACCGCAGTTTTCCGTTATAATGAAACGAAACGACGACAAACACACGAACTGTCATTTAACGTACCTCAGAAACGAGACCGCTGACCCCTCCTCAAACAAGGACCGAGCTGTCATTGCGCTTCACACAGCCTCGGAATCCGGTAACGGGCTCACATGTCAGACCACAGCTCGTAAATGAACTCCGAAATGTAAAGCGCCTCCACCGGGAAACCGTTAACGGAGCTCCGCGAGAGCCTCGCGAACTCAACTCAGCAGCGCGCGGATCGATGAAACTTTCAGCAGCGCGCGCGTCTTCCTGTAGTCCTTTATCTTTAATTAATTATTAATCTCATGTCTGCCGGTTTACAGGGCGCGCTTGATATCTAAATGTTTGCGGACAAAACCTCTGTGGTGTCACGTGCCATCAGTAGCGTCTTCTTTATTGTTCTACGGACATAACGGGCTCCGTAATGCATCCGTACACAAATCCCTGGTAATCACAAATGGCCTACAATTCCCAGGAAGTACGTCATGGCGTGAGACCGTCTGGCGTCTGCGATTCGCGAGCTCCATCTGCAGGATTCAGACACGCTGTTCATAATTAAACTTAGACCTAATAGTAAACGCATTGTTTATTTAATGTTCGTAAATAATAAATATTCGGACTAGTGTTGCACGACGTTGCATTTTCAATGCACTGGTGACTAATAAATAAACGACGGCAGAATTTTCATTGCTGTGAATGAATCAGATTACAGTTGGATGCTTCTCAGTGTGTGGAGAGCCGGATGCAATCAGCATAATGTTTGCTTTGAAAGACATCTATTATATTTATAGTTTTGTCAATATTTTTACTCAGCAGCATGCAGGTCACGAATGAAAGCTGAACTTTCTTCAAGGATTCATCCCCACTGAACCAAGCTCCTGCTAAGCTGATTTTGTTTGTGCCCCAATCATTTTGTATTTTTTATTTTTTTTTCCAAAGTATCCAAAAAAAGGAAAAAAGAAATGCAGCACTGGTTCGTGTCTTAAACCTGCAGCTCCTACAAATAATTAAACAAATCTACTTTCATTCTTATTTAGGACTGAAATGATGGGTTTAAGGGGAATCCATTATTTAAATAATACATTATGAATATGCCAAGATGGGATTTGTTTTATTGCTTTTTATATATGTTAACTCAAAATTATTTTACACTATGAGAATCAACATTTTAGCATTTTATTAATGCGTTGGCCTAACTAATAATGAGGAATACATTTGTTACAATATTTATTCATCTTCGATAACATTGATCGGGCTATTAAAACACTACTACCACAACTGCTCATGTCCAAATAGCATGTTTTTTGTAAATGTAAATATTGAAAATAACACCGAATCAGATAATTAAGCTTTAGAAGTATTTTAATGGTTAGTTTATGCAGTAGTTAACTAATATTAACATGTGGAACTTGCACTTTAGACACACTAAAGTAACGAAAAATATATATAGGTTAATTAGGTTCTTATCAAACAACGTTCACAAATATTAAATAGAAGTAAATGAATAAATAAAGCTCATACAATGTTTCAAAAATACTCGTGTAAGCGCTAGATGGCGCTCTTATGCAACAAAAGTGTCTCTTGCCCCGCCGATCCTCGTTCAGCGCATGCGCAGCGCCGTTCTTTGTTGTCACGGTCCAAATTTATCCCGGAATAAAGGCAAGCACGCATGTGCCGTGAACCCGGATGTATCAGGACTTGTTTGAATAAAGAACAAAAGCATCGGGCTGAAAATGCATGATCGAGACTGCTATTAATAAGTAAAGGAATCTGGTTCCGCTCGGGGTGTTTTAGGTGATTGATTACAGTACTCACCAGCTGGAGTTTTAATATTTTAATGCATTTGCGTTTGCACCATACCAATGCGTGAACATACTTACAGCAGTCTATAAACACAACACTGTAGCTTTAGTTTAGTAGTGCTGCAATGCATTTGATTCACGTCTACGGTAAAAAGTACGAACGCGGCAGCAACTGGTCCGAGCCAGAGGTGCTGGAGCTGCTGCAGATCTGGTCAGACGTGCCGGTCCAAACCGAGCTAGTGACCTGTCTGCGAAACCAGCATGTGTTCAACCGAATCGCCAGCACTCTGCGGCAGAAGGGCATCAACCGGACCGGGGATCAATGCAGGGAGAAGATCAAAAAGTTGAAGCTGGAGTACAAGCAGAAGACTTTGAGGTCCGCGAGGTATTACGAGCTGATGGAAAGGGCGCAGAGTAACCGGTCCGCCGCTACCTCCGGTTCGACTTTGCCTTTATGGGGTGGCACGGTGACAAACCAGGCAACCGGGATGCAGGGGTCAGAGGCGCCGGGTCACCCGCCCAGAGCAGGTGAGATTCTGGAGATCAAGACGGAAGTGATGAGCTCGGATGATGAAGCGGCTGGCCCGCCTGAGATGCTCTACGAGTTCGGACCTGTTGATGAGGATGATGAAGCAGGCGCCGCTGAACACAAACATACGGGTCCGAACACGGAGGAGAACACCGAGATGGACGGAGAGCAGGGAAACACGCATGTCATCTGTTCCCCATCAGGTATCACGAACAGGCTGTTGATTTAAAGCATAATTGGATGAACAGATTTGGACGTGTAAATATTGACAGTGCGACAGAAACCTAACATGATCTGCCATAGACACATATTTATATACATACAAATACATACTTCTCAGTAAGTGAGGTTTTTGGGAGGAAAGTAGTTCAGATTTTTATTTTTTTTCGCCCTGTCAGAATTTTCACTGATCCCACCACAATTTTATGAAAATCAGTTTTCACATATATGAACAGAACAGAAACATACTAGTGTTTTTAATTTGCAGCAACACCTGGGCAGTGTAAAAAGTGGAAAATGTTACTTTGGTTATATATTTAAATCAATACAATTTGCAATAGTCGCATTCAATTTATAAGAAGAAAATTAAATGGTTATGTTTGAACAATATATATAATAAAAAAAATCTGCCTTGACTTCAGTAACTACAGATATTAATTATTTTTGCTTTTTACCCACCAAAGATGCATTTAATTGATCAAATATAATATAAAATGATGAAATATTATTACAACTTATTTGAACTGTTAGTAGCAGTTAATTAAATGTTTATTGTAATGGATATTAAACATTTATTTCTGTAATGCAAAGCTGCATCAGCATCATTAATCCAGTCCAGATCTGTCAGAAATCAGTTTAATATGCTGATATGATGTGCAAGAAATATTTATTATCAGTTGAGGACAGTTGCTTTGTGCAAACTGTGATACATTTTTTATTTTTTATCTTTTAAGAAGAATACAAAAATCATAAATATGATTACAATCAGATAGAAAATAAATCTTACTGACCACAAACTAATGCAGTGTATATCTGATACATTTTGCATTTGGTTGGCAATGGCATGTTTACTATTAATTTATTTTTTATGCATTGCATTTCAGTTGACCTTCAGGAACTATAATAATATTTTCATCACAACAGTGCACAAAATTGCTTCACATTGATGTTTTAGCTGATATTATCCATATTTATTTAGAAGGTCTGTGCAGTTTAGGCATTATTGCAGTGTTTATGCCAAACCCTTTGTTGTGTCTCTGCTGTTGGTAGTGATTTTCCATCCAGTAGCTCTCTTTCATCACCGCAGATGTTCTTACAGCACTGGCATGTTATCACACCAACTGTCGCTTTAATAAAATGTAGAGATAATTGTTTAGTTAATATTTAATCAAGTTTTTATTTTGTCTTTTATCTCTTATTGACTAATTTCTGATGATATCACACTGCAGATTGCAGTGACCAGAACATGACCGGCTCCTCCGGTGCGGGTGTATCCCCGGCAACAGCTCCCATTGTGATGAGAGACGGAGGTAGCCATGGTGACCAAGAAGGGGGTTCCGGATCGTTTCATCAGAGGAAGCGTCGGCGAGTGGGACGTGGGAGTGATGGGGTGTTATCGAACGCTCTGGCTGGATATCTAAGCTGGCAGCAGACAGCAGAAGAGCGTTTCCTGGCTCTGGAGGAGGCCCGGATGCGGCAGGACGCGCGGGCCGAGGAGCGGAGGGAGCAGCAGGAGGAGAGACGAGCCAAACAGGAGAGAGATCATGAGTTTCGTCTCATGTCCATGTTGACCAAAGTCCTGAGTTCATCACATGGGACGGAAGAGCAGAGCGCCTCCAGCAGCAGAGAAACGGTCCCCGGCACCTCACAAACCTTGTTACCCTATTTGTTACCCAACAGTGCCAAAGCTGTGCCTAACATGCTTTGGGGTGATCCGACGGCCCAGTACAACCCGTACCTGTCCCGCCGTGGCAATAGCATGCGTCTGAAGCTGGGAATCCTGCAGGAAGGCTACAATCAGTATCACGCCAACAAGCACGATGAGAATTCAAACCCTCATGTTAGTCTCCCTGGAAACAGTGAAGCTTTATTATTATTAATTATTGGTTATTGCAGATTTTGTTATGTTGGTGGTTAGTTTTTAATTTAGTATACAATGCAGTAAGATGTCTTTTTTTCTATAATTTGATCATTTCTGCCTCAATTGTAGAACTTTGGTCTGGATGTGGAAAAAATATTTGATTAATATTAAAAATATTATATATTTTAAATATACCCTCACTACTATAAGTATTTATTTTTTTAAATAAAATAATAATTTAATCTAGCAAGTACACTTTAAATTGAATAAATGTGGCAGCAAATGAAATAAAGGCTGCTCTTATGGGTTTTGTGTTTTATTGAAGAGAATCTTCAATAAAAAAAAAAAAATTCACAAGAATATTAAATGACACCTGTTTTCCTCATAAATGAGCAGAAAATAAGCATGCTAGAATTTTTTTGAAGGATCGTGTGACACTAAAGACTAAAAAATCTTAAATTGTGATTATTATAAATTGTGATATTTCAAAAATAACTTTAGTGTAGGTGTATAAAAGTAAAAAAAAAAACATTAATTAAATGAAAAATATATATATAATTTTTTTTTTAAATCAAGAAAATTGCATACTGCATAAAATTAACAATGACTGACTGGACCAAAAAATAAAAAAAGATAAATTTTACTGCAATGTACAGAACCGGACAATACCTGTGGTTAGAGGGGGGTTAAAATAAAACTTGGTTTACATTCAATTGTTAAAATATAGATTTTTTTCAATTAAAGTGTAACTGTGCCTGGCCTTTTGTGTACAAATTGTAATAATCCAATTTCCTTAATTAGTTAATTTTTAATCATCTTGCGACCAGTTTTATGTTCCTTTTTACATATATTCATTGTTCATTACTAAAACAATATTTAAGTTTAAATCAAGATTAATATGATCTGAAAAAAAAACTACTTGCATTAGAGAAGATTTGTGAAAGTATCCATCTCCAGTCACTCGCTTCGTTCATTCTTTGTGTGATCATACTCATTTTTACTGATGTTATAGACAAACCAAGTTTTATTTCACAGTCACTGCTTTGGTTACTGCAGAGGCCACACGTTTCTTGGGACTTCGGAAACAAATCTGTCTAGTTTGCTAATTGTAACACAATTTTTGTGTTTATCCAGCTTCTGCTGTGTGGTAATTTGCTGTGTTTTTAAATATGATTTCTTTCAGGGCATTCTAAACTTAGGAACGAGTGAAAACAAGCTGTGCTTTGGCCTCCTGCAGAAAAGAGTAAGAGATGTGATTTACTTGTTTGACATTCATTAGCAGAATTCCTATTTCATTAGCGATGATTTTTGCCTGGTGGGCAATAAAAACATAAGAGAAAAAAAAATCCAATTAAAATATATATATCACATTATCATGGAGTCTTGGGGAATGTGTTCTTTTGGCCAGTGAGCAACCACAGCATAAAGCTGTATAGCAAGTGAGTTAAAACAAGCTAAATGCCATTCAGAACACCTTAGATACTGCATACCAGTATCCTAGCAACCATCTACAGCAGCCTATCAAGTTTTGCACGGGCAAGCAGAGCTCACATGGTCTTCAGAAGAAACGCTTCCAAAGAAAACCTTTATATGCACAGAAATATAAAAAGCTGTTATTGAGCCTGGATATTATACACTGCGGGTATTGATTGATTCTTGGTATCTCCAACAGCTGACGCGACCTGACATGCTTCACATTGAACCTGCTTTCTTGCAATACCCCGACTGGAAAGGCCACAGTTTGTAAGCCACCTGCTTCTTTTAACTGTGTTTGTTTTGTTTGTTTTTCTGTAAAATCCATATTTAATTTGACTTGAGTAAAACCCCATGCTCAGCTTTCATTTCACAGTATTGATGTTCTTTTCCCCAAAGCCTTCGAGAGGAAGTTGCTAAGTTCCTGTCAGACTTCTGCCATTCTCCCAAACCGCTGAAGCCCGAGAATGTGAGTGTTTTTCTGCTATTTCTCCATCAGTGTTATATTTTTGTATGATATTATTTCTGTTAGGCTTCCTCTTTCTGTTAAAAGTGAAATTCAGACCACATGCTGATTTTCTTTGGTTCTTTCGCAGGTCGTTGTCATGAACGGTTGTGGGTCTTTGTTCTCGGCTTTGGCAGCTACGCTCTGTGACCCAGAAGGTATCAGACCATCTGGTCATCACAAAATATGTCTGGTGTCATGTCTAAGTTTGTTGGGGTTATAAGAGTTTTTGCGTATTATGACCAAGGCTGCATTTATTTGACCAAAAATAAAGGAAAAAGGGCAATAATGTGAATTTCTATTACAATTCAAAAGAGCTGTTTTTTATTTTTATGTATTTTCTGGTCTCATGGCATGAAGACCATACCTTTTTTAGAAAGACACACAATACTTACCAATAAGTACATATCACTAAAGTTTTATTTCTTTTCATACAAATGTAGTTTTAATTATTAAACATAATTTCTTCACAATTACTTGAAGAATATCACATCATGACTTTAAAACAATATTAATATGTTAGGATATCTGCAAACTGATGCTTTTGAACTTATCTCAATGTAATAAAACGTGCCAGGGTTCACATTGAGCCTGTGTTTTAGTGCCACAAAGTGGATATTTCTCTTACTTGGAAATTAAACTGTGGCGAAGGGCAGTAAGGTACATAAAAAAAACGGTGTTGTTGTACAGAGGTGCATCATTTTAAATGATCACATAATTTAAATTAGTCCTTATGATGCAAAGCTACATTTTCAGCATCATTACTGTTTACTAAAAGCCTTGGGTATGGATACTAAATAGTGTGTGTGTTTTCCAGATGCCATTCTCATCCCGTCACCTTTCTATGGTGTGATAACGGAGGATGTAGGCTTGTATAGCAGTGTCAAACTACACCATGTGCCACTTTACAGTCAGGTGGTTATATTTCATAATGTAACATTGGCTTGTTATAGTGGCTTCCTGCTGTTGTATTTTTTGTTTCTTGTAGCTATACATCTTATATTTCTGTTTGTATTTATATTGTGTTGGTACAGCCCACAGGAAGTGATGTCAGACCTTTCCAGCTAACTGTAGAGAAATTGGAGAATTCTCTTAAAGAGGCCAAAAAAGAGGTACTCTTTTTTTTTTTTTTTTTGCTTAAACATACAGTGTACACACGCTTGAAACTCACATTGTATGACTCTTATTAAAATTGAACTTTCTTTAAATAGGGATTGAACATCAAAGCCCTTATCCTGTTAAACCCCCACAATCCACTGGGAGAAGTGTACTCGTCTGAAGAAATGATCAGCTTTCTACAGTTTGCCAAAATGTGAGTTTAACCAAAGCCACTGTTTCATTCGGATTTTTAAACTCTGGAAGTCAGTGACATTTGATCAGTAGAGAAATATTAATGACATATATAACTTTGTTTAAAGGAACATGACACTTTTTTTAAAAATAGGCTCATTTCTAACTCCCCAAAGGTTGAGTTTTTCTCCAATGGCAGTAGCACTTTTAGCTGTAGCTTAGCATAGATCATTGAATTTGATTGGACCATAGCATCTCACTCCAAAAATGACCAAAGAGTTTCAATATTCTTCCTATTTAAAACTTGACTCTTCTGTAGTTACATCGTGCACTAAGAATGACGGAAAATGAAAAGTTTCCGCCACAGCAGGTGCAATATTACACAGCGTCTGAGAAAAACCGCTAGCTATGAAAAATATGGACTTTTTGGTCATTTTAGAGCATGATGCTAATGGTCTAATCAGATTCAATGATCTATGCTGAGCTGCAGATAAAAGTGCTTCCACTAGACCTGGAGATCGGCTGAATGGGTTCGAAAATGGTAAACCTCAACTGTTTAACTCCTGGGGAGTTGGAAAATGAGCCTATTTTCAAAAATGGTGTGTGATCAAAGATGAAGAACTACCATAAAAGTATCAAAAATCACATTTGCAGTTCAGAGCTTGGCACCCTATTTGTAGAGAAAATGTCGTTCTTCAAAAACGTTTTAAAATGGCATAATGACAAGTAAATGATGAAAAACATTCTAGTTGGGTCTGTGATTGCACTTTGTTTCGAAATGTTTTCACATGCTTCATTAAGTTGCACATTATTGACGAGAAATTACATTTGTGTTCACGAATGTCATTTAAATTTTAATTTCTGCCCTCAGCGGCACTAATTTATTCATTCTTTCGCTCTCATTTGCTCCAGGCACAAGCTTCATGTGATCGTGGACGAGATTTACATGCTCTCCGTGTTCAACGAGACCGATACGTTTCGCAGTGTTCTCAGCTTGGATGGGTGAGAGACAGGCACATAAACACTCTCTCTTTCTTAGTTCTGTGCTTTTTACATTTTTTAAGTTCTAACTTAGTTTTCTGCTTAATGAACTAATATGCCCTGAGCTGAAATTAAAACATACTTAATTGGGTGTCAAGGAAAATTTTATCTTGTGTTTAATGAATTCTAGTCAAACTCCTTAAAAGTGTATTTTGCCCCAAAATTACAATTTGTTGACAGAATTAGTTTTTTTTTTAGCTGAAGTATTATTTTATTCTTTATTGCTATGTCAGAAAAGAACTTTTTCTGCCGCTCCAAAAGTGCCCCCTGCTGACAGAATGAATTTGCATTTACAATAAGCCCATCTCCAGTGACATTACTCATTGTTTCTGTTTCCTGCAGAAATTCTGAGCACTTTTTATATTTTAATCCTAGCTGAAGCACTTTAGTTTCGTTCTTTAAGAATAATCATCCTACGTTATAGTTAAAAGTTAAATATATTACTATTAATTAGGGTTGGGTATCGTTTAGGGTTTTTTCGATACCGGTGCCAAATCGATACTTTTAAAACGGTTCCGGTGCCTA
>JAUMHI010000074.1:4228697-4249137 GCA_032359435.1 Enteromius unitaeniatus
CCCACAATCCCTGCCGGACCTGGGACTTGAACCCACAACCTTTGGGTTACAAGCCCAACTCCCTATCCATTAGGCCAAACCCCAATCACAGGCATGATACATATGTGCATGTATCAAATAAATTAATTGTATCAAATTAAGCACAGTTTACCTTGATCGTCAAATTTCAAAAGTTTCTTTTTATATATATATATATATATATATATTCAATGATGGCCAAAATTATTAGAACAGTTACAGTATATTTAATTATTTTAATATTTAATTAATTGTACTGTATGGTTATGTGTCTTCTTCTTCAAGTATTGGACATTTTATGAAATTCATCCCACAGACCCCTTTGAGCACAGTAAAGTGATTTCTAAAATACCAGTTTCACTTTCCAAACCACACTGACTCACTAAAACACTCACAGGGTTTCTGGGGGAATTTAAGCACTCACAGTGTATATGAATGTTTATGAGAGGGGGGAGTTTCCATTGCGAGTGGGTCTCCACTGTGGGTAGAGGGAAATCTTTACAGTGTCACATTACAGCATCGTGAGGGGGAAGTGAGAAAAACACGCCTGCACATCGTCATAAAACACTCTTGTTTCTGTCTCTCTGATTCATTTGATATTTGAACGTGAACAACTACTGTCCCAGTGGAATTCAATCTGTCATTTGAACTCCTTTTAAGAAAGCCATTCAAGGTAAGCAAAACTAACAATGGTTACCTATCTTCCATCTGAAATGACCAACTGTAATCTTTTAACTTTAGTTTCCAGCTAAACTGGCAACTTTATGTTATAATATCTAAGCATTCGCTTTTTCTCAACAGAGCGATGCAGGGTCCAGAACTGGTCGACTCAAGGAGTCGCTTTCGATTTATTGAAGCTTGTCTCGGCTTGATGGGTTGTTTGTGTATCAGCTATGCGATCTGGACACCTCGGTGGCTGGATGACCGGGGTCTGTGGACCTCAGAGAACGAGACCAGACTGGACGACAGCTGGACCACTGAAGACATTGCTAAAGGTCTGTGATGTGTATTTTTCTCATATATCTTAGGGAATAAATGCTATTTGTCATTGCTAATGAGAGTCATTCAAACTGTTCTGTTATTTTAAATTGTAATAAACTACAATATTGTGTTGCCTTAAAAAAAGAAAAAAAAATTAGAAGTTTATGTTCTTTCAAAATTTGAAAGAAGTGAATCATGACTGGCAGTAGTGCCCCCTCATAAAAACAGCATTCATACGCCTCTGAAGATATTTGATTTGGTTTGACCTGTCATGTGGGTGACAGCAATATTTTAGTAGCCCACGTGTGGCCTTCATTCATTTTGTCCTCCATATAACATGCAAAATTCAAAAACAAGTAAAAGGCCAAATTAAATATATTCCTGTTGTGCTTTTCACTTTTAAGGCCTTAAAAACGCATTGTTTTTAGGAGTATTAAAATTATATAGCCAGAAGGTCTGATGGGAACCGAAAGCATTCAAGCGCATTGTGACATTTTTGCAGGTTTTGACCTGCCGACAAAAACACAGAACAGTCAAATGAGAGGGAATTCGTAACTACTCTTGAATTTCCAACGTTGGTGTAAAATAATGAGATGGTTTTGTGTTGGAGGGGTTTCAACGCTTCGGTGGGCTGCAGCAGACAGGCTATAACATGCTGGACTTGCATTACTTGCATGTTTTAGTAGTTGTAGCTTGTCTGGTTTTCCCCTCAGTTCAGTTTTTGAATGTTTTTGAATGAATAATATAAATAATGAAGGATGAAGTAATGACTGATGAGTTCAGTTTCATGATGAGATGCTGTTCTTCAAGAGAACTCAAAATGAAATTTATTGTCATGGTTTTACGCTGAACATTCTTAAAGGGACAGTTCACCCAAAAAGGAAAATTCCCTGTTTTCTGTGTCCTGTTCCCTCACCTTATTCCAAAAATGTATGCTTACATGGAACACCATGGAATTTATAGAGGGTTTTTTTATAGACTTACATATATATATATTTGTGTGTGTGTGTGTGTGCATGTCTATAAGTATGTGTACACACACACACACACACACACATATATATATATATATATATATAAAAAATATACAGTGGGCCTAAAAAGTATTTAGTCAGCCGCCAGTTGTGCAAGTTCTCCCACTTAAAAAAACGAGAGAGGCCTGTAATTTTCATCATAGGTATACCTCGACTATGAGAGACAAAGAAAGAATAAATATCCAGAAAATCACATTGTAGGATTTTTAATGGATTAATTGGTAAATTCCTCAGTAAAATATGTATTTGGTCACCAACACACGTGAGAGATTTCTGACTCTCACAGACCTGTAACTTCCTCTTTAAGAGGCTCCTCTGTCCTCCACTGGTTACCTGTATTAATGGCATCTGTTTGAACTCTTTATCTGTATAAAAGACACCTGTCCACAACCTCAAACAGTCACACTCCAAAGCCCACTATGGCCAAGACCAAAGAGCTGTCAAAGGTACAAACTGCATTTGTAGAACTGCACCAGGCTGAATCTGAAATAGGTAAGCAGCTTGGTGTGAAGAAATCAACCGTGGTAGCAATTACTAGAAAAAGAAAGACATGCAAAACCACTGATAATCTCCCTTGATCTGGGGCTCCACGCAAGATCTCACCCCGTGAGGTCAAAATTATCACAAGAACTGTTAGCAAAAAATCCCAGAACCACACGGGGGACCTAGTGAATGACCTGCAGAGAGCCGGGACCAAAGTAACAAAGGCATGAGTAGCACACTGCACCGCCAGGGACTTAAATCCTGCAGTGTCAGACGTGTTCCCCTGCTTAAGCCAGTACATGTCCAGGCCCGTCTAAAGTTTGCTAGAGAGCATATGGATGATCCAGAAGAGGATTGGGAGAATGTCATATGGTCAGATAAAACCAGAATAGAACTTTGGTAAAAACTCAACTTATCGTGTTAGAAGGAGAATGCTGAGTTGCATCCAAAGAACACCATACCAACTGTGAAGCATGGGGGTGGAAACATCATGCTTTGGGGCTATTTTTCTTCAAAGGGACCAGGACGACTGATTTGTGTAAACAAAAGAATGAATGTCGCCATGTATCGTGAGATTTTGAATGAAACCTCCTTCCATCAGCAAGGGCATTGAAGAGGAAACATGGCTGGGTCTTTCAGCATGACAATGATCCCAAACATACCGCCCTGGCAACAAAGGAGTGGCTTCGTAAGAAGCATTTCAAGGTCCTGGAGTGGAATGTGCCAAAATACCAGCAACAGTGTGTGAACACCTTGTGAAGACTTACAGAAAACCTTTGACCTCTATCATTGCCAACAAAGGGTATATAACTAAGTATTGAGATTAAATTTTGTTATTCACCAAATTTCCTCCATAATTTGCAAATCAATTCTTTAAAAATGTGATTTGCAGTATTTTTTTCTTATTTTGTCTCTCATAGTTGAGGTATACCTATTATGAAAATTATAGGCCAAGTGGGAGAACTTGCACGATTGGTGGCTGACCATATACTTTTTTGCCCCACTGTTTAGTCATGGCCAAAAATATTGGCACCCTTGGTAAATATGATTAAAGAAGCCTGTGAAAATTTAACATGGATTGTTAATCCTCTTGATGACTGATTTAAAAATTTTAACCACACAAAAAAAAACATTTGGGGAATTTAGGCTTTGTTTTCTGTCCCAAATATATTTATGTGAAACAGGAACCCATAGCTGGATAGTTTCATGTTCATAATCACCCTGGAGTGCTCAAATTTGTGAACATGAATGGGAATATACTTGTTTTATATATATGTATACTTGTTTTTATATATATGTTTTACTTATAAGACTTTTGTAGAGAAAAACATTTATATTTATAATGATATTTTGCCCCATTTGAAATTCTTAGTATTCAATGAAAGCTTAGATTCTTGTGAATTTTTTTAATAAAAGATCAAAAGGATTAAAAATGCAGATTAATTTTCACAGCTTTCTTAACATATAAGTAATATATGTTAATATATAATACACACAATTTTTCATTGATATATATTTGTCTTCATAAAAAAGAAAATGCATATTATTTGCATTTTATAGATTTTAACTTTATTTCTATATATTTGTGTGTTTGTTAATGACAAAAGTATCAAAAGTAAAACATCAATCATTATAGCAGACTTTTTAATCTATCTCCGAGGAGCCTGTTATGAGTATTAAAGGTGTTTTTGGTTTCCGCAGGTCTGGAGGCTGAGAGGGTGTTTGCAGTGGTGGCTTTCCTGATGTCTGTGAGCTCTGGACTGCTGTGTCTCATGTTTGCGCTCTGCTGGACGTCTCAAACAGTGCGTTCCTACTCGAACACCCGCTCGCTGCTGATGGCAGGCCAGGCGCTCGACCCAACCACCCTGCTGCTGTTCACACTAGTACCTACAGGTCAGTACTGCGCTATCTGGCTTTCCTTAGCCTAATATCATGGACATGTTTTAACTTTCTCTATTTTATTTTCCACCCAGGTTTTTTTTTTTTTCTCAGTTGGGTGCTTTTTACCCATCATCATATCGGTGAGATCAGGGATGACATCAGTCGAGTCGGCCTGTCCTATTGGCTGGGAGTGGTGGGTTGGGCTTCTCTATTGGGCGTGCTGCCTGTGGTCTTCCTGGCCGAGAAGTTTGTGGTTCCTGACATCCTGCCGGAGTTAAAAAAGGCTGGCGAAATGTGGTGGAAGGTTCCAGAGGTTGCACACGTGCGATCGCTTAGTGAGGGTTGCCATCGCTCAAAGCATAAGTCTCATCCTGACTTCAGGAGGTATTTGTCAGTGCCTTGAACGAGAGGAAGGAGGTAACATGGAAATACCCGAGCTCTTGGTCTCACTGGTCTTCTAGACAAATATATGAGCGGAGCATATGCCTTGTAACAGGGGTCAAGGACCTGGATGAGAAACCTGTAGATGCTCTTTGTGATGCAGGACACAAAGCTACAGGTTATAAGGTTCAGTGCTGGCTCTGACAGTGGATTGATGTCTGAAGATGTTATTAATAGACTGTCAGAGTTCACAAGTTTGAAACATAAAGCTGAGAGGAGTTTGAAGTTGCAGACAGACTATTTTCTGTAACTTTTCAGTCGTTGTCTGCAGGTGTTAATGTGTTTCAGAGATGGCGACCTAAATGCTTTTCAAAATGCATTTTAAATATGCTTCAAAAAACACTATAGTAGTTTATATCTGGTTGGCAAATCTATAATAAAATGACTAATACTCACAACGGGAAGTGCTTAAGTAATGCTACTGAAAATGCAATCATTGATGAGTGCGATCAACACCAGATGGTTCTGCTTGTTTTTTTGCAGACAATACTAATTCAAATAGAATATATATAGAGCGTTATACTGCTAACTTCCAGGTGCTAATGCAGAATTTAACACTACTAAAGGGTGATGCAATTGTCTTTTGTCTCTGTCTTTTTTATGTGTAAACAGTGCTCTCTACTGGTGATAGTGCAAAGAGCATCATTTTCTGTCTATCATGTGTATTTTTAAAGATATTTAACTGTACATTTGTACTGTTTTAAACCAATAAATGTACTGGTTTGCATATAAAGTTGTGTGAATGAAATACATATTCTTATTAAATACTTTGTTCTTTACATAGTTGAATGTGCTGACAACAAAATCACTCAAAAATTATCAATTGAATCAAATTTATTAACCCATGGAGGTCTGAAATTGGAGTCGCACTCAAAATTAAAGTGGAGAAACACACTACAGGCTGATCCAACTTTGATGTAATGTCCTTAAAACAAGTCAAAATGAGGTTCAGTAGTGTTTGTGGCCGCCATGTGCCTGTATGACCTCCCTACAACGCCTGGGTGTGCTCCTCATGAGGTGGTGGATGGTCTCCTGAGGGATCTTCTCCCAGACCTGGACTAAAGCATCCGCCAACTACTGGACAGTCTTTGGTGCAACGTGGCGTTATTGGATGGAGCGAGACATGATGTCCCGGATGTGCTCAATTGGATTCAGGTCTGGGGAACGTGCGGGACAGTCCATAGCATCGATGCCGTCATCTTACAGGAACTGCTAACACCCTCCAGCCACATGATGTCCTGCATTGTCTTGCAGTAGAAGGAACTGCACCAGCATATGGTTTCACAAGGGGTCTGAGGACCTCATCTCTGTACCTAATGGTAGTCAGGCTGCCTCTGGCGAGCCCATGGAGGGCTGTGTGGCCCTCCAAAGAAATTTTGATAAACACCATTACTGACCCACTGCCAAACGGGTCATGCTGCAGGATGCTGCAGGCAGCAGAACATTCTCCATGGCGTCTCCAGACTCTGTCGCGTCTGTCACATGTGCTCAGTGTGAAACTACTTTCATCTGTGAAGAGCACAGGGTGCCAGCGGCGAATTTGCCAATCTTGGTGTTCTCTAACAAATACCAAACATCTTGCACAGTGTTGGGCTGTAATAACAACCCCCACCTGAGGACGTCAGGCCCTCATACCACCCTCATGGTGTTTGTTTCTGACCGTTTACAAACTGATATTAATCCTTAATAGGGCTGTCAAAATTGAGAGAAAACAAAACAACTGCTGTACAATGCCGTCCGCCATCAGTTGAACTGTCACATCACTGCATCATATGACTAAAATGTGTTATCGTTTTCGAAAGCCTCTGTTTTCACAGTCCACACTGCAACGCAAAAAACGGTGTTATCAGAAATCTCCACTGTGGCCGGAGAAATTGTTTTCTGTGATAAAAACGGGGTTTTCGTGTAAATGAGAGGCCAAACCGCAGGGAAATATCTGCTTTTTCTCTTGTGTAATTGTAAAAAAAAAAATGTAAAAGTGTGATTAACTCGAAATTACAAAGTGTTCCCTTTATATTTTTGAGCATTATATATAATATATAATAAATATTTCATATTTATGTAAAATATAATTATTTATTTATTCAAGTTTTATGTTTTAGTGCTTTTTAGTTTACAATGGATGGCTGCATTTCTATTTTTAATTTTCATGTTTTTCCAGCCAATATTTTTAATTAATTGTCATTAGTCAATGTTTTTAGTGAAAAATAAATCAAATCAATATTAATTTGACAAATACACATTAGAAACATTTTCACAAGTGTTCTCAGACTTTTGGAACTTAAGATATGCAGACCATTAAAATTATACCGGAAAACATCAGTAGTGTTCTGAGACTGAGGTCATGACCTCTATCATTATGTTCTTCATTATGATGAAAACAAAATACGAGACTGGGAGCTTTCTGAACCTCTGTTTATATTCTGATCCCACCCAGGATGAGATGAATGAACTGGCTGTGTTAATTGTGCATTAATCAGGTGGCGGTCTAATTAAAAGGCAGTTCCGTCCTTTTAGCAGTGCCTAATGAGTTTGTTATTAAATCCACAGAGAACTGTTTTTTTTAATTTACTATCAGGAAAGCGCTTAATTGGCCCTCAGAACAGAACTTGAGTGTCCTTGAAGGTTGTGACGGCGGGGAGCTTGAGAGTGCACCGGTTGACATCTCGGTCTCCCCCGAGGGGAGCATGAAAGCGCCTCTGTGCAAAAGGTGTGTGTGTGTCCAGGACGTAAGCGGCCACTTAAATGATCATTTGAGGAGAATTTCAGTGCAGCGCGGCTCTCAGAGGAACTCAGCTGTCCACACAATGCTGACATGCAGGTGTGCCCTTTTTTCTGCTGTGTACGCTTTTTAGTGTTATTTACGATTGTTTGTTCCCTGGTGAGGACCTCTTTTTTCCCACTTAAAAGACAGCTAAGTTTAGCCTGTCCTGAAGTGTCCTTTTGGGCAGGGTAAATGCTGGGCAAAATTAACTTCTGATTCCCTTTGCAAAAACTTACCATGGTTAACGTAGGGCACAACTTACTACAATAATACTTGGTATTAGTCAATGTCATAAAAAAAAAAAAAAAAAGAAAAAAAAATCTGTAATGCACTTCACTTATAACTTGCTTATATAGAAACAAAAGGTTTTAATATTTCTGTTGCATACGATTCTTGGGTCACAAAATCAGTCATAACGGTCATTTTTTTGAAAATGAGATTTACACATAAACAAAAAAAGCTTTGATGTATGGTTTGTTAGGTTATGGCACAATGTGGCTGAGATATAACTATATGAAAAACTGAAGAAGAAAAAAAACCCTAAATACGGACAACATTTTTAAAAATGTCCAAATGAAGTTCTGAGCAATGTACATTACTGATCCAAAAATTATGTTTTGATTTATTTACAAAATATCTTCATGGAACATGATATTTATTTAATATCATAATGAATTTTGGCATAAATGAAAAATACATAATTTTGACCCATACAATGTATTGTTGGCTATTGGTACAAATATACATGTGTTACTTATAACTGCTTCTGTTTTTAAACACTTGAAAATGTCAACAGAGAGCTGAAAGGATCTTTCCAAACCTCTCTATTTGCAATACACATGTTGTGGGAAATAAATATGAAAAAGCTTGAAGACTGTGGTACATTTGTGATAATAATTCGAACCTTACTATTTAAAGAAGTGTGCTAGTTGGAAAGAAGCTATTGTTGGTAATACTGCATTCCATTTGACTTGAAAATCAGAAATAAATCTGAAAAAATAATTGAACTCAAACTTCATTGAGATGCAGCACTCGGGTAAACTTTTACACCGTCAACTTCAAATAAAAAAATACACAGTTTACTTTTATTGCATGATCATGTCTATTTTCCAGATTCTAAAACCGCTGCCCACTTTTTAGACAACTTTCCTTTTCGGCTGATATCACAAATCCCTTTTTCAAACCTGTTCCTTTAATCATATGTTTCCATTCAGTGATTGAAAATCCTGTTTTAATCAAATAAAACGCATGACTGAGTCAAAGTTCCTTTGCTGCGATTTAACCAATTTAGCAAACATCTAGGCATGTAAAACAGTAAATTATCTTCTATGCTGGTAATCATACACCTGTGAAACAAGTGCTAGCAAAGCCATTGTGCTGATTTATATGCTATTTATTTATATTTTTCAGAGCTTCAAAGATATCAAGTAGGAATTTCTCACATCCACATTTAAATATTGCGTAGCATATTGCTAATTCTGGTAGTTTGGCAGAAACTAGTCACTGCAGGTGATGACACATTAAAATGTATTCTGATTTTGTATACTCATGGTATTATTAGCATCATTCTAGCACTATAAACATGTGTCCTAAAATAAAATATACCACTGTTCTGCTTGAGAGGCAAAGCTCACTCAGTAATTGGTCAGAGGCGGCCATTTTAATGAATCCTCATCAGCCGTGCCAGTGGGATTGATTGACAGGGAAGCCACGCCCACTTGCTCAGCATGTTGCTACGTGAGGCCTCAGCCCTGGCGACACTCTTCATATCAATTAAAGCCCAATTAGGGAGCCATGTTCTGCTAATTATGCTACGCTTCACATTCCCAGAATAAAGTGAGCGTGTGTTTACTGAGATAAATAAATAAAGACACGGGCTGCCAAGGCGAGCCGACCTTAATCAGATTTTCAGTGCTTTCTCTCTCTCTCTTTCTCTATGTGTATGTGTGTGTGTTTTTCTTGTGTGTGATCGAAACAGAAGGTGTAATTATATGACTTCACCATTTGGTGACAGTGTTGTAACATGTCTTGTGAAAAAAGCACCAATTCTCCGTCTCATTTCTTCCTATTTGACGAATAATGAAATCAGGGAAGGTTATTTCATGCAGGGAGGTTGTTTGCGTGTGTGTGTAAGTAGCGAGAGAGAGAAAAAAAGTGTGCCTACACGTGTTGACTGCTTCATCTGTTCAGCACATTTGGACGAAATGTCGCCTAAAAACCAGACAGTGTTCAGTATTCTGGAATATAATAAATAATAAAGATTCATGTGCTGCGTCTTTTTATAAAATGTTTTCAGTCTGGTGCAATTGGACTTTTTTACCCAACGGTTTGCTAGCCATGCTCACAGTACAAAGGATCACATGTGAAAGAGAGACAGCCGATTGCAGATAAAATGATCGAAACAAAGTGTTTTGAGAGATACAGTAGAAGAAGAAAAAACCTGATGTGACAGAGGAGTAGAGATAAAATCCATCGAGTGCCACCTTAAATTTGGTTTTTATTTGACTACCTGTCTCTCCAGTAGATCCTTGTTCCCCTGCTAACATTGACTTTGAAGTACACTTCACCTATAACTCGCAAAATTACTCTTCCACTTCCTCTCTGGTTTCAGATTGTGTGTAACTGGATCAGAATCAAGTCTAAGATTTTCACTTTGTGTCCTTGCTGATGGCTAATCTTGTCTATAGCCATAGACTTGAAATCAATCTGTGCCCATGAGACTGGCCACCTACATCGGTCATTTTTATGGCTAGTCTTATGTAATGTGTCAGGCTGATCATCTACACCACTAGCAGCTGTTATTGATCATACTCGTTTCTTTTTAGCACGCTAGAGCTTTGGGATCAAGCCGGGGCTGTTTCGCCAACAAAGCCAAATCTTGATTCGTTATGGTACTCAATCTGTCATCTGCATCTTGTAAAATCAGTTATATACCCCCAAATGGTTAGGTATGTTTTGAAACTGGGATGAATTTGAGCTGGTCATGTGCTAGACATAAATGGTCCAACCAGCTTAAACCAGCAAAGGACCAGCTTTAACAAGGATCAAAACATTTTTGAACAGGTTGTGAAGGCAAGTAGAGTAGCTCAAGTGCTATTAAGCTAATAGCTATTTTGGCACAATAACATGCTGATCATTTGTTTACCAGTGTGTACTTGATTGGAATTAAATTTTCACTACAAAATGTGAGTAGCAAAACTGCCATGATGCTAGGTAGCTGCTAATGTGTTAAGCCTATGTTTTTAGCATGTAACATACCGTATCTCTGTTCAAACCTCTGCATGATTTTAAATATCACTCAGTTGCACAAGTTAAGAATTACTGTTAGCAATAATAGCTATGCTGTATTTTAACTTGTTTAGTGTTTCGATGCAGGTATGTGTGTAGGTTTGAGGATGTTTCCACTTAAAAGATGCTGATTAAGGGTTTATGTAAAACCACTTTGTAATTCCACTGACAACTACTTGTATTAAAAGGATCTAAATCAGCTACTTGGTACGTATTTTCAGTGCTGGCAGTACTTCCTTTTATGGGCTTTTTGATGGGAATGAAGCATCCTTACACAGCAGAAAAGCATTTGGAATTGTGTTATTTGGCAATAAATTGAAGTTCAGGCCCATCGTTGCCACATATGGTCTCAGGAAAAAGAAAGACATGGACAAGGCTAGCTCTAATATGTTATCCTCTTATTACCTTTTGAGTATCTGACAAACTACCAGTTTCAGTCTAAAATCCCTGTTGAAAAAACAGCATATTCTGGTTAGACATGTTCTGAAGCTGGGATGCTGGTTTGTGCTATTTTAAGCTGGTCCTTTGCAAGTTTAAGCTGGTCCTTAGCTGGTCATGTGCTGGTGCTAAACTGGTCCAACCAGCAGAAATTTATGCTAATGCATGTTTAACTACAAAAAATAGATTATTATGACACCTTTTTAGGTAGCTAAATCAATAATGTTGATATGAATGCACAGTTTATGCTAAAGCTTATAAGCTATCAATAATGCAACTTTGTCGTGTTATGAATTGACATAGCTATATCAATTTATCTTAGCATAATATAAGCAGTTAACGCTAAAGCCACTATATCAAATTACTGCAATGAAGCTATATGAGGTTACTCTGTAGCAAAAACAAGTGATATATGATATAGCTAAATCAAGCTTGCTTAGCATAGAAGCAAAAAGCTGCTAAAGCAACTTTATTGACTCATTAATTGCTTTGACATGTTTCAGAACATATTATTTTGAAAAATCAGGCTTGCCTAGCTATCAGTAGCATTCACAACCTAGTGCACACCCACAAAAGTTATGTATTTCCAGCGTAGCTGTAGTAGAAGCTATGATTAGCTGATATTGTACGCTTTTTGACTCATCCACAAGTGTGTGGATATGAGTTTGTCTAAAGATGAAGGATAAATCAGAACTGAGTGCCATCTGCACTACTCCTCGCTAACCTCGGCTACTCTGCCAGTTGTTTTGCGTGTTCCCATTCTGAGTCAGCTCGCTTCAAGATTGTCTGTTGCTAATTGTGACGGACAGCTTCACGACAGCGAGTGGGCGCTATGCCGCGCGTCTGCAGCGGATCAGTGTTTGCACACGTGGGAGTGTTTTTGAAATGTGCGTTACTGATAATCAGCTCAATAGCGAAGAGGCAGTATCGCTCTGTGCTACATGTCACTTGCCTGTGTTACAGGTGTGTATGTGATCTCACATCTGCAAGGTTGGATGCTTTTACTCATTCCAAACTCTAGTTTGTCGACTGAGAGGCCTAGAGACAGAAGTTTTTTTTTTATTATCAAGCAGCCAATGCTAATCAGGCAGACGGGCTAGGGAAAGGCAAGCGACAGTGTCATATCTCGTCTGGAGGCGCCGTGATAGTGAATAAAAGGATTTGATTTGCAGTAGTGTTAGGTGAGGCAGAGATTAAGTGGTAAGTTGACTCTGAAAGCGGCTGCAACTTGGGCAGCACATGTTTCTGGTATTGCATACCCATCCGTACGACCACGCAAACTATATGCTATTGATCATATATACCGTCATGTCAGCTGTGTCACTCTCGGAAGCTGCTTACAACAAATCAAATCTATTTCAGCCATCTATTGTGAAATAAACAGCTCACACTTTTTGCCTCCATTCGTCCGCTTAGAAGAAGAGAATGAAAACACATTTCTATTAGAGTGATGCGCACCCCAGGGGACTGAGAGAGGAAACAGGAAATGCAGAGGAGAAAGTGGGAGACAGAGAGGGGAAGAGTGTTTCCTTTCATCATTACAATAAGTGGCTCATTTTGCAGTGTCGTGGTAACAGGAAGCATTGCTTCAGTAACTATACCACTGTCAGCAATGTGGACTCACCACAAACTTGCCACGATTCATCAATCCTCTCAACTCATGCGATACTGTTCTCAAGTCAGTGTCCCAGAGGAAAGAAAAATCACAAATGAAATCTCTTTAATATCTTGGTTGTTTCTCATAGACTGAAATGTGTCATAACTGCAACTTTACATCTTCTAGTTGTCACCTTTTGTTACTTCGAGTCTCATTATTGTGATTGTAGTTCTCCCAGCTGTAATTAAATCACAGCTGCAGCTTTTTCACATAATTGCAATTTTATTCTTATATTTTAGACTAGAAACATAGGCATTTTTCAGGTAAATAATATTAGTGTAAATTCTTCTTCTTCTTTTTTTTTATACAGAAGAGATTTCAACAGTGTTTTACTGTATGTTTGATTTTTTTTAAGTTCAGTATCAACTTAACTGCTATAGCTCAATAATCTTATGTCACAACTGTCTCATTTTCTCCAGCATTCCAAAGGTAAGAAAAAGAGTTTATTAGATCTCTTTAATAACTTGATTGTTTCTCTTAGACTGAAATGGGTCATAATTGCACTGTAAATTTTACTTTATTGCCAAATAATTTCTCTTTAGTGTGACTTTATTTCTCCTAGCTGTACCTTTTATATATGAGTTTCAGAACTGGAATTGCAATTTTTATTGAATTACACTTATTTAAAGTACTGAGTTTTAAACTTTTTATCACTTTACCACTATACGTTTTTAGAGTCTTTTACATTCTATACTCTAACTGATTGTCACAACTGTTTCATTTGTGTCTATTTCTTTAGTTAATATCTCTGTTTTATCTTTTATTTCTCTATTTTTAGGATGATGCATAAATGAGTAACTAAGCAATGTTTGAGTGTTGAAATCTTTCTCTAGGGTGCCACAAAGCACCCCATTCCCGATTCCTTCACCCAGCATCTGCTCTGCATCTCTGGCTCTGATCGACTGCCACACCGTACCCATCAGCAGCTGCCATATGCTATCCCAGCGGCCATCTCCTGCTGTAAACAAACGATAGATTTTGACAGATGCTCGCTGGCCACGATCTTACCGTATCTCTGACAGGTGGACTCTCACCCCTCCTTCCTCCATTATAATTACAGAGCGAATAGATTTAAAGATCAGACTGTTTAAGGTGGCCCTGAATTAACGCCTGTGTCAGGGGCTCTATTGTCCTCAGGGCTGTGGTGTGACACCAGCGGTGCAGAAAAGGCCATAGCCACCCTGCCATTTCTCATAATGGACTTTTTAGTTAAAGGACAGGAAAATAATAAGCAGACTTCACCATGGAAAGCGAATGCCGTTTGTCTTTCCTGCAGAATCGACTTCGGAGGGACAGATGAGGGTTAGTCATGATAGAGAGACAGGGCTGCTCTTTTCATCTTTTCATTCTCACACACTGACAAAGACAAAGACAGCTTGTTATCTATGTGATATGTTAACAAAGTCTGTCTGTCTATCTGACTGTCTGGATCTAGCAACCTATTTATCTCTATTTATCTATACTATCTATTCGTTATCTTTATACTATCTATCCATTTGTCTATGCATGTATATCTGTGAATATCAGTAAATCTGTCTATATCTATCCATCTGTCTATGTGCCTTTTATATCTGACTTTATATGCATCTCTCAAAAATGATCTGTTTCTGTCTATCTACAGTATATGTCTATCTATCTATCTATCCATCCATCCATCCATCCATCCATCTATCTGACTTTCTATATCTATCTATCTATATGCACACATGCTGATAATGTCAGTAGACTGTGTACACGTCTCTAAGTTTTTCTCATTCAGAAGGCCGGCTGTGTAAACCAGCATTAGTTTGGAATAGAAAGCTCTCTGACAGAGTGTAAAGACGCAATGATTAAACACAAACCCAGTCGGAGGAGAGACTTTTGCAGGGCTGCGAGTCTCCAGCGGCTGTCTGATCCTACGCCTCGCTTGGGGAAAAAGCAGATTTAATTAAAGCAGAATTAAAGAGCATTGTTATTTTGATTGAAGACACCCAGCTTCTTTCCCTCCACTCTCTCTCACCCGGCTGTCCTGGATTCAAGCTGACGGGCTTCATTGCCGAAGGTTTACTTGAGTACATAGCGTGCATCTGGTAAGCTCTTCTTCTGAGCACACATGCAAATACATGCAGGTCTTACTGCGTGTTTGAAGAATACAAACGCCGTCTTCTCTGCTGTAGATTGAGTCTAATTCTGTATTATTGGATAACGAGAAAAGCCTGTACGACACACAGACTGGCGCAATATTAGGAGTTAATTAAATTTCTGAAGAGAGGCAGAAAAGAGCCAGACAGAACCTGAAGGCAGCAAAAGCAACATTGGTTAGATAGACATAACGACATGTCAATATGTCCCAGGCCACATCTATGAGGGGTTAGAGGGGACCAGACACCAGACAGGGAGAAAGAAAAAGAGATGGAAAGACAGTAATGAATAGTGTGTGTCCTGATAATTGCATTAATGATTATTAGGCAAAGCTCAGGGGAAGGTGATGAGAGAGAAAGAGAGGGAGAGTATCTGTCAACTAACTTTGACAAATGGCTGTGCATTCAGGGCCACTGCTTGGAATATTCATTTACAAAATAAACTTTAAAGAAGAAGAGACAGAGAAAAGAGGAAAGAGGACGGTTTGTGAAAAAGAAGAATTTATTAAACACCCTGGAACCGGGCCGAGTCAAGTCTGCAAATGCACATTTATATGTTTTATATATTTATATGTATTTACATATTTATAAGCTTCTTTAATGATTTAAAGATGAGCTTTAAATAATGAGTGTTTAATTTCTTGTGCCACTAACATGACACTGTTCAAATAATTATTATTTTCCAACAAGGAAGTTTGACATACCTGGAGAAAGCCAGCCATTAGCCTTTCCAATTGCAGTTGCACGGCTAGTATGTGCTAGTACGGCCACAGGAAGTATATGTTTTGAAATCTGTCGTCTTTTAATCTGTTAATGGATGCTCAATTTGGACATTTTTACTCAATCACCTGATCGGCAAGCCATTTTACTGTTGTCATCTTTGAATACATGGCTTTCTTGAATTTATTTAGTTATTTATTTTTTGTGCACAGAATGTCAACTAGCTAAATTCACTAAACATTTCCTTGCCAAAAAGTAGCTTCTTACAGGAAAAGTTACCCTAGTGCTTTTCCATGCACTTCAGGGAATTATGGGATTCATTGACGTTGTTTGATCAAAACAAAAATGGCTGCTTTGACGTCATAAAAACGTCACATAAATGTCAGAGGATGAAAAGCTCTTTAAACAGGTACTACTGACCTTTAAAAGACTGTGCGTGTCAATGATTCACCTCCTCTCTCAAATAATGTCCTTTGATTGGTGTGCAGTTCAATTTTGCCCTCTGCGTTGACAGCAATATCTTTGACCCCACATGCCAGGTGTCCCCTCAGATGGTGATAACAGCACCTCAACAACTATTCCCCAAAAACTCACACACACAGTGGAGAATAACACCCAGCTTAATGCCAGGTGGCTGTCGACTGAAGACATTTTTCACATAAATCAAACTGCCATTGGGCTTATCAATAACAAGTCAATTAGCAGGCGGAGAGAGGTGCAGATCTCTAGGGGTCACCACTTGTTTGTTAGATGGACATCTGCAGCTCTGTTTGCTTTGCCATGGCAACGGACCTACAATTTCTTTCTGTTTTTTTTCTGATTAGTTAGGTTTGCGAAGAATGAAGGATCAGACAGGCTTAACTACAATTTGAAAGTGTTAATTTTACCCAAAAATGAAAATTCTATCATCCTTTATTTACCCTGATGATTACTGGCTAATGGCACAACATAAATGTGAAACAGCTACGCTCTTAATTAGCAACTATTGTAAGCTTTGACATGAAAATTTGACTTTATCAGAATACATGGCCATCTTAGAATAAAAAAAATGTTTTTTTTGCCAACAGAAGTTAAAATTTGCCAAACATTTCCTCACCAAAAATTTGCATCTTGCTGGAAAAGCTATGCTTTGTTAGCAGTGGTAGCTACACTTTTGAAGTGTTATTTTTTATGTTGTTCCAACCACATTTGACTTTAGAATCAAAAAATAATTGGATGTACTTTTCCCCTCCATTTTAAAGTTTAATAGTGTGAATCACTGTATAATTTTATTGTATACAAGTGCAGCTTGGACATTTGGCGAAATACCTTCTTTTGCATTCTATGGAAGAAAAACTTTTACAGGTTTGGAACATCATTGTGTTTAACCATTGCGTCTTTACACTCTGTCAGAGAGCTTTCTATTCCAAACTAATGCTGCTTTACACAGCCGGCCTTCTGAATGAGAAAAACTTAGAGACGTGTACACAGTCTACTGGATTTTGACATTATCAGCATGTGTGCATATAGATAGATAGATATAGACAGTCAGATAGATAGATTTAGACAGTCAGATAGATAGATAGAAAGATTTAGACAGTCAGATAGATAGATAGATAGATAGATAGATAGATAGATAGGTGAGTAAATGATGACAGAGCCAGTATCGTAATCAATCAAATGCTATATGGCTTTGTTTTTCTGGCCCTCAAGGAATCCATGTGAAGGATGAAGGAGCACTTGTAAAAACTGGTATTTTCAATGACCTTTGTAATTTTTTCGGCCAAATTTATAATTTAGCCAGAAGCAAACTGCCTTCTGCATAAAAATAGCTTTCCGTCACTTTATTACTCACACATAATGAGGTTTTATTTGTTTCTCTCTCTGTTCACCCATTCACATGGATTTGAAAATAATTTGCATTTAAATAATTAATTTCCATATTTATGTGCGTCGTATTATATGGGTCATTCTACAGTGTGCTCATTTTATGTCTACATCAACATAGTAAACGATTGCATCAGCTCTTCATTGTCAAAGTCACTTTATACATGTATATATAGGGCACAAATGATAGGCATGTTGTAGAATGACCTACACTGTACATTATTTATGATGTTTTGTCTTTGTTTTGTTTGCAGAAGTTGTGGCTTTCAGATGAGACAGGCCACACAATGCTTGCGGGTACTTGGTGCCTGTTTAATGACTAGAATGTCAGATCTCGCACCAAGAAGTCTAGACAAAATAGCACCAATTACAGCACAATAACTCTTCTGCAAAAACACCCTTAATTTATTTATCAACGAAGAAGTTCCTTTAATTCATATTTACTGACGAAACCAACACCGTTCATAGAGGGATTGCAACAGAGCCCACTTGTAGAGATAATGCTCATTATAATGACATCCTAGTATAGGTAATTTGTCCAAAAAGTCAACAAAAAATAAAGATTCCTGCTTGTCTCTGCTTTAGATTCCTGCTTGTCTCAGCAGGAATCTAAAATTGTGAAATGCAGTCAGACTATACCCTATATTTGCTATGCTTTTCCAGTGTTTGAATACACTGTAGAGGACATTTTAGTCAGGCAGCCTTGAGTAGATGGTTGTCAGGTCTCTTTTAATGGATTCCTCTGATCTCATGTGTTTTAACCGTGTCTGTTTTTCTATATAGAGAGGAATCAAATAGCAGAGCTGCAGCATGTTGGCTTGGACCACCTGCTGGAGATGGGTTTCAGAGAGTGCTAGGGAAAAACAGCAGGGGGATGTGTTTGTATCCATGTGGCTTGTACTGACACGTGTTTATGATGCAGACGCATGTGCGTTTGTGTGTCAAAAATGTTCGGTTTATGTGGCGTATTGGAGTATCTGTGCGCAGATCTTGGGTCTATGATGTCTCATATTGGTGTATATGTGTGTAAGAGTTTAGTTTGAAATTGTTTGTTAAATGTGACAAAATATCCCTTTTAGGGATATCTTGATTTGGATATATTTTGTATGGTTAGAGTTAGTCTGCTAATATATTGGCCTCCTTTAGAAATTTTGTTGATTAACTAACTTCTATTGGTATAATAGTACACTGTAAAACATTTTTTTTAACTGGTGTTAATATGTGTTACTTGAAAGAGTCATTTGCGGCCCACCCACGTTTTGCCAAAGGAGCGACTTTGTACTCACCACTTTTTCATATCACCCGTTTGTTAAAGAGGCGACAGGCGCTGGAAAGTGTTGTTTCTAAAAAGATACTGAGTGCTCGTTGCCGTCCGTTATCAGTGGCTGAAGGCAACAGTCAGTGTTCCCATCTGACTTGTGCGCAGTCTTTATAGTTCATGCAAAGGAGTGCTTCAATCAGTCGCTTAACGCTATTGCAGAGACCCTGAATTTGTTGTTGTGAAGTCACAAAATAAATGTACACAAACGTATTCTTGATATACAATCGTGGATTAACATCTTCGGATATGATGAGGATTACTTAATGAAAAAAACCCCAAAAAAACCAATCGAGGTTGGACCTTAACATCACAGCATCTATGATGATTCAGCCACCAGCCCAACGAGAAGCTAGCCACACATGTGGTTTAAAAAAATTAGATCTGTCAATAAAATAAATATCTATTTGAAACCCGATTTCTGTACAACATGTTATTTTATTAAATTTTTTTCTGCAATCATTATTGGACATATTTTATATAACACCTTCTTGGCAGAGGACATTTACACTAGCTCCACCCACATATGGTTAGCGTAGAAAACAAATAATAATAATAATATATATATATATATATATATATATATATTCAAATGAATTAAGAACAGACTATTTGCATATGACTTGTGCAATAGGTGAAATTATGTATGGAAACTTTTTTTTTTGCAATACACCAAAACTTATGCAACAATTTTTAAGGATGACGTCATCACGCATACCATTTTCTCGGTAAAAGGCCAGTAGGATGAAAACAAATATTTTTTTGTGCAAATTGTCCTTGTCAATAACAAAACAGCATAAAAACTGGATGGAAACTAGACTTGTGACGTGAGCAAATCAGGTCCTGCAAAGACCTTGTGTGCTTAAACATGTGGTGTCAATAACTCTGTGTTCAACCAGTCACGCTTTCCCATCGGAGCAACTACCGTCATTTTTGGGCCAGCGTGGGAATAAAGGCTGCATTTTCATCTCCACTGGCAGGATAATATCATGATGAATGTTATAATGATGAAGTTAATGACGACGAACTTAATGATGAACTTGTCGCTGTTTTCTTACAGTTTTTTTCTTGTATGAGTCTATCCTCTTATCACTAACTCCCAATCAACGCGTCACACTCCTGTCCAGTTGGTGGTGGTAAATGCACCAGACAGCTGGTTTGCCAATCGCCATGAATCAGTTAAAGAAGAAGAAGAAGTAGTTTTTTTCCAGCATTGTTTGAATCAAAGATGGTGGTGGCCTTCATTTACATCAAAGGCAGGACAATAACAATCCATATCACGTAGTGGTACGCAATTACTGGGAAGCACTTTGTATTTTTGCTATTTTAAATTGTCTCCAAAATCAGAATGAGGTCACACTGTCTAAATTTATTTGTAGCAACCCAAATTTACCTACCCTCTAATTGTGCTAACCTTTTTCATTTTAAAAA
>JAUMHI010000074.1:4264756-4308397 GCA_032359435.1 Enteromius unitaeniatus
AAAAAATAACAAGAACCGTACAGAACCGAAAACCGTGATACAAACCGAACCGTGGGTTTTGTGAACCGTGCCACCCCCACTCCATAGACAGTAATACACCCGAAATGATCCCTGATCCAGAAACGTAGTAAAACAGGTAAAACAGTCCATGTGACATCAGTGGCTCAACTTTTTTTGAGAAAACAAAAATACAAAAAACGTATGCGTACATCTTCCTTTAGACGTAAAAAAGACGCAGATTATGTACATGCGCCTGCTTTCCGTCTGATGTAAACAAGGCTGATTACGTCAATGCGATTAATCGTGCATATGCTCTAAGTTGTGACTCTCGCTAAAACGGTGAAAGATATTAGTCAGAGGAGAAATAGTGTTATGCTGATGATATGCTATTTTTGTTTTCCTTTGCGCAAAAAAAGTATTCTCGACTTGGAATCATTTCAGTTGTATTGCTGTCTATGGAGAGACCGATGGATCTCTGATATCATCAAAAATTTATTAATTTGCATTCTGAAGAGGGCTGTTGTTAGACACAATGAGACTGCTATGAATGAGGCTGTTATGAATTCACTGTAAACCATGGATTCACAGGTCTTATTGCGTGATCCCTCACATGCGTAAAAACCAAAAAGTAGAATTAATAGTGTCATTTTCATTGCACCAGGCAAATCTAAATCTTTTTCTTTCTGAATGTGGATAGGTTTGACAGGATGCCAGGTTTAGTTAACGGTTCGGTTGTGGACGACCATGACCAAGCCATAACTGAAGCTCTGGAGCAATTCTGCAACTCCCCGGAGCAAACGTATGAGCAATTCCTATCCACCTTCACGTATTTGACCCCAGGTGAGCATACTGAATGCCACATGCATCTTCTTTTCTCTGATACATCAGTGAATCCTTCGCCTGTGGTCTTTACTGTCGTATCCCATTGCAGATAATGTGAGGGATCCGGGATTGACTGCTCTTAGAGGACATAGAGACCCATCCCAGAGAGAGATGGACAGCAGCCGAGAGCGACAGAGAGAGGATGAAGTGACAGAGATGGAGGAGAGCACATACCGAAGGATGGGACAGGCAAACCGCTGCTCACCGACTGCTGATCAAGAAGAGGTCAGCACCTCATAGATCTGAACTGCTCTAACCGAGTGTTCAGACAAACCTCCTCTTCACGCCCCTTCAATCAAAGTTAACGTTTTCTGCATTAGCTTCTGCTCCTGTCTGTTTATCACACACACATACACACATGCAGGTCCTTCTTTTGTATAATTGGCTCTTTTTTTCCATCTGTCATTTTTGTCTTGTCTTTTTAGTGGCGTTTCCCAAGGCTAACATCGCTATTGCTTATATTCAGGATTAAGGGTAGGCACTGTTTGTGAAAATAGGTGGGAAAAAAATCCTGTAGACTTACATAAACCCAAGACATTTAAAGGGATTAGAATATTATGGAGATTTTTCCAGTAGGTATCTATGTAAGAATATTTTAGCAACCACAAAAATACAGGCTAAAATTCACTCTGAATTTTTAGCAATCATACACAGCACAACCACTCTCTGACAGCCACCCACTGCAATCTAGCATCATAGTGACAGATTTTTTTTTAAGTAGCACTACCGAGCACTACCACTACTTAAAGAAACTACCTAGCAATAGCCTGCATAAAGATATTAAAATTGACATGAAACCTTACTGTAATCCTTTAGCATGACCACCTAGAATTATTAGGATTTCCTTGTGGCTAAGTGCAACTCAAATGTTTGTATGAATGCAATGGCCAAACAGCCTCATATCAGCCATAACAACCGGTCAGAAATTCACTCAAAACATTAGCAAACACATAGCATTGCTCTGGCAACCCTGTAGAGATAAAGGTGCAGTATGTAACACTGACAGCTAGCAGTTTAATTGGAGACTGTAGTCCCAATTCAAAATATCTGAGAAAGTTGTTTTTCCTTAACCCTTCCTCCTTAGACTCGACGTTCATGCGGGTTGCCAGATTGAGGTCGCACCGCAGGAATGAGCGCAGCTGATAGTGGAAGGCGATGAGCTTTTGTTGATGAGTTGGTTTATGCGTGTTTTAAAATGCCGCAGGTCAAAGAGATTTTTCGATGGATGCAAAATATTTTTTTTGGTCAGGTAGAATCTGCAGTGCTCATGTTTTCTTCCGAAAAGCGATTTATCTAGTAACCAAAAAAACAAAAAATGCTACAAAATCACTTGTATAACTCTTTATCAGCCAATCACAACAACCTAGCTTTTTTTTTGTACTGTAAAATGTCTTGGCAACTCCTATAAAACACATTTCTACAGTGAGCGTCCATTAGAAACACTTGCCAGACATGCAACCGTACTGAAATATGCAAAGAGCTACCCAGAGAGCACACATACAGTCTATTCGTATGCACCATAATAATAACAGACTTGCGCAAGTCTTATAATGTATTACTCTATATGTTACTGTAATCATCTTTACCTCCATTACAGTCAACATCCATGTAAACCTTGCTGGGAAGATATTGGTTTGCTTTATTTAGCTCATACAGACTAGTCCTAAATTCATATTTCTTAGAAATAGAGGTATGTGTGTTCCCACCAGTTGCTGCACAGGTTAGGGCTGCGTTTGATGCTGAAATCACAGTAGTGCTAGTCCTCCTGGAACTCATAAAGATTGCATTGCAGTGCCTTTGTTTAGAAGTCAGTAAGAATCCCTTCCTTTCATACTTTGGTGGTGCATCGGGCTGCCACTGCTAGAAACGTATAGCGATTCTCTGGCAACAACAACCTTGTAACTTGTTATACAAAAGCAACACTTTTTTAACATCTATTGTAGCAACACACGGGCATACAAACCCTTAGGAACTTAACATTGTAGTGGTGTCTTTAGTATGAGCAAGCACCACTCAAAATACTAAAAATACTTCCCATTTTTCTTCATTTTCTGTCTTTTTGATGTGTTTCTTCCTCAAGACTTCTGGAGTTCTCCTCTCAGCGTATTGGATGGCTTCATTGCGATGTGTGTTTTGCTTATCTGTCTGTCTGTGTGAACGGTGCTTAAGATTCCCGCCTGGCTCGTGTATTGATCTCAGTGGGGCTCTGGCGAGCCACAGCACCGGTTACTGTCAATAACGCAAAGCATATCAGCTAACATCCCAGGCTAGTCAATGCTAAAAAAAGCCTCTGCATTATTTAGCTCCCTGCCACCAGTAGAGAAAAACAGCTGTATTGATTATAATGTTGTTTTGATTATAATCACACCGATTCACATGGCTGCTGTCATTTCAGAGCATCATTAAATGAAATGAGATGGTGAGTTTATGAGTTTGTGTGTTTGTGTAGGTGCTGCTGGATGGCGGTTGTGTCGGAGGAAGACTAGGCGGCCCATCAAACACTGTTCCAGATAGACCTGTGAAGGTGAATGGTTCACGCCTGAAAATCGATGCCTATAAACATGCTTTTATTTAATTCAGAACCTAAAAAAGACAATGTTAGCTTACTTAATAGTCATGTTTATAAGCTCCTAACAGTATGCTAAGCTAGTTTCAGCATTATTTGGATCGATTGAGTTCAGTCTAATAAAAAAATTAATTAATTAAGCTTATTAGAGTAGACTAAGTTAACACTCCACTGGAGTAAAGGTTTCACTTTAATAAAAAACTCAATTACTAAGCTGACAGTAAAATAAAGTCTGAAATCAAGACGTCAATCTAATAAAACATGACTGTTTTGCTTAATATCATGTGCTATGTATTTTTAAGTTAATTAATTAAGCTAGTTAACATTGACATTAAACTATTGGAATTAATTGAGGCGACACTTCAATCTAATATACTTTTTGGCATTCTTGTGTTTATAAGCTAATTGGCGTATGCTAAGCTAGTGTTAACATTAAACTCTGTTGAAGGCAATTGAGTCAAGATCTGAGTGTAATAAAATAGCACTGTTTTACTTTATTTTTTGGTGTTATGTAATTTTAAGCTAATTGCAACATGCTAAACGAACATTTAACTGTTGGGATTACTTAAATTAGGATTTCAAGTTAATTAACTATTTTATGTAATATTTACCTGTGCAAGAGTATGTTAAGCCAGAAACATTCTGTTGTTATAGCTTAGAAATGTTAATATCAAACTTTACGGAAAGTGTTTGTTAGCTTAGCAGAATGTCAACATCTTAACTGTATTGCATAAATCATAGGGATGTAACGGTATCAAAATTTCACGGTATGGTAATACCTCGGTATGAATGACACGGTACAGTATTTATTGAATAATATGTATGTTCACGTTTAGATTCTGTTTATGTATACATTTTAATAATATAGAACAAAAAATAGAACCATTTCTATCTCTTTTCCTTCACCGCTACTAGCAGCACCTGCCATTTCCACATTACTGGATCTGTAGAACAACAGACTGGCAAGGATGATGGCCACGCCTGGGCTGATGGGAATTGTAGTTCCCGCTACCTTCCGTTCGCTTCATTCGCCTGAGCAAACGTTTCTCTGAAGACCTATCCAGTGTTGCCAACTTAGTGACTTTTCAGACCCCATGGCGATATTTTTCCAAAAAATAGCGACAAATAGCAACTAGCAACAAATCTAGCGACTTCTTGGACAAACCTCAGCGAGCCTCTGGTAGTGGCGCACGAGCACTTGTTTTCCAAGCGCGTGCACACCTCTCTCTGCGTCTATTCTGTTCAGCGAGAGACTGAAAGGAGCAGGGCTTTCAGTTAACATATGTATTATGTTGCTTCTAACTCTATTTTACATGCAAATATAGCCAAAATCACAGCATAGCCATTGTCTATATTTTATTTGATTTCATCAGACAACGGCTTGATTATAAATCAGGATATTAATCCAGATTAACATCTTGTAAAGTAATAATAATTGGGTGCATTTTAGTCACTATTTCATGTTTCAAGATAATACGACACACTGACGTAATGAATATGCAAATTGACATATGACGTCATCTAGTGACATCTACCGGCTTTTCAAGGTGGATTTAGCTACTTTCGATTGAAAAAAGTTGCCAACACTGGACCTATCATTTTATCGAGTCATGTGATTACGGTAATATCCAAAATATTTGCTATCGCGGTACGATGGTATTTACAATACCGTTACATCCCTAATAAATCAGTTTTTGTGTGAACAACAATGTTTCTATTGATCACTAACTTGCTTATTCTAATCAATTGTAATTGTAAAACAACATTTATTTCTCTTCTTGGCAGTTTGATAATTATCTGGGAGATTCGGAGGATGAAGAGGAAAAGGCTGATATTACAGGTGTTAATTTCTCTACAACGTAAAGAATTTAAATACTTGACTCTTCACACAGTTTATGTAGATTACAGTGACCTAGATGCACATTTAGAGTTCTTATTTACATTTTTACAAATTCTTTTCTTGTGTTAAGCAAACCGATTCTCGTCATCTTTTTCATATTTGACAACAGCTTCAAATGGAATTGGATCTATCATAAATTCATATGAAATTCACATAATACACATGGCATCACTTGCATGGGTGTATTTTAAAAACATGAATAGCGAGGCATGCTGGCATAAATATTCTTTTCATGTGCATATGTAAAGATTGCATGGGCTCACCTTACCTTTAATAGGGTTTAGTGGATATCATGTGCACGCCATTTTTTGTAATTAGAGCTGTCATACAGCTTGATTTAAATATATTACCATTTATTACACATATTCAATGCATGCAAATTCCAAACCGCTCCCTCGTCATTAGAGCCGGGGGCAAGTGCTCGCTTGGCGAGGCTTAATACTTGCTGTGCTTGCCGGTAATGAGTCGCTCTTTTCTGCCTTGCCAGAGAGGCTCATTTAAACTCCAATGACCAGTTTAATGCAAAAATAAATAAAATAGTTAGACGAATGAAAGCCTATTTTGATTGGAGAGGCTTACTGTCCAGAGCAGGGCTTCCATGTTTTCGGTTTGTTTGTCTGTGATCAGGCTGTTAATTCTGAGGCAAGGGTGTATGTAAAAGTCATTAGGTGGCATGTTTATAATGGCAGTCGTATCCACTGAATAACAACAAGATGCATGCTGAACTCGAAGTTAATTAGCATGAATAATCATGCCACTGCTTGTTGATGATGGAAAAAAAACCTTTGCTGGGAGTTGGCAGGTCAATTTTGGCATTCTTGTTCTAATGTTGTAGGTGTTTGGTGTTATAACTTTTAAAAAGCAGATTTTTTTTATTATTATTTTATTTAATGAGAAAAAAACAAGTTTGCTAAGTGAACTGAAATTATGGCAAAACACAGACAAAAAAAAAAAAATTAAATAAGTGAAATGAAATCAACATCAGGTATAAAAATAAAATAAAACATAAACAAAATAGTCAATAAATGTCATATTTCAATTAATTCTGGATTGCCTGGTTTAGTTCTTTCAAATCTGAATATCCATTCTGTCAAAAAAGATCTGTTTATTCAGGAGGAGGCGGTCACCAATCACCATCACGGTTTGCTTTGTTTTAGAAAAAATTAACTCAATGACAAACTTATGTTATGATGTTATGTGATGCAGAATTAAATAAAAAATAGAAACAATGCATATTTCAAAACTATAATAACCTTGTTGAGAAGGCTCAAAATTATCCAAATATGTTACCGTAAAAGGGTTAGGTTACCCAAAAATGCTACTTCTGTCATTAATTACTCACCCTCATGTCGTTCCAAACCAATAAGACAAATTAATAAATTTTTTAAGAAAATCCATGACACATGACATGTTTGGCCAAGAAAGGTTATAAGGTCATTGTTAAAATACTCAATGCGAGTGGTTTAACCATAATGTTATAAAAAAAAAAGAAAAAGATGACTTTAGTCAATAATTTATTTTCTTCTCGCTTTCACAAGAGTACCACAATGCACTTACGGTCTTGTGGGTTTGAACGACATGACCGCGAGTCAATGATCACAGAATTTGTATTTTTGGGTGAACTATCCCTTTAAGAATTGCCTTTTCTTTAGGGTTTAGCGACACGCCGGTAATCGGCATCCAGATACATTTTAAAGTGGGTCGAGGAGAAGGTGGTTTCGGTCAAAGCATATCAAGGCCCATGAAGTGCTACAGAACACTACAGTTATAATGAAACACGCCTCTGCTCACTGGTCAGAGAGGTTCACGGCACGGCATAACACCAACAGCCTTCAGATTCATTAGTGGCGTGAAGATTCTTACCGTGTTTCTTTAGTGAGCTGCTTAATTGTATTGTTTTGGAGACTACCTTGTTCTGAAGGCCGTGGGTGTGTGGGGATTCACACACACATATGGTGTTTACATACACTCAAACAAAAAAAGCAGAAATGCACGCTACACCCTCAGATGTCTGGTCCTCACCCAGCAGCTGAGACTATGACTTTCACTGTGTCAGTAATTAGCTGTTTAATTAAGATCAGCATCAGCTGAGCTCTTGCCAGGCCTGATGTCTTTCTCTCACATACACATAACCTACTGCAAATATCCACTGGGAGACAAGATGCAAACAGCTTATTAGCACATCAGTCCTTCCTTTATGACATTAAGTGTAAGTTCACTCAAAATGTACTTATTCTTATGTTGTTTTAAATGTTTTATTTCTCTGTAGAACTGAAAATATGTTTTGCTAAATGCCAAAACCCAAAACATGTCAAAGTAAAAAGTGAAAAGAAAATTGCCCACCATACACACTTTGAACAAAAATGACATATAATTACATAGAAATGTATTTCATTTTCATAATTTCAATTAATTCTGGACTGTGTGGTTTAGTAATTATTCTCCCAAATTGTTGCCTGTGTTTACACTTTCACTTGCTTACAAGAAACAGATAACATAAAAGGTTTTTTGTGCATTTCCAAAAGTCTCAGGCTTTATTTAGGCATTTTTGCTAACTTTTCACTTTACAACTTGTAACAAAAAATAACTAGCATTTTCTTTTCTCACAAAGAAATTCAAAAGACATGACTATTGCCTAAAGTCATCTTTTTAAATTATAACGGGATAATCATCCACAACAGACATTTTTCAAAATATCTTCTTCCGGTTCCACATAAAGGAAGAAAGATTTTCGAAAAATACAAGGCTTTAGCCATTAAGGGGGCAACCTAAAATTGATCACCGATAACAATCATATTTGTTACATTAATAAAACATGCATCAACACAGTAAAACCAAACAAATGAAATGCAGAGAAGAAAAAAAAAAACCTCAGTAAAATATGTACCTCTGTGCACTTTTTTGTGTTTTTATGTACCTTATAACACTTTTTGCTGAGTGGCGCTAAAACACAAGTTTAGTATGTAAACCCTGGCATGTTTTTATTACGTTGATATAGGCGTCTTATTACATTAAATATCTGTGGACTGTTGCTAAAAGTTAATGCTCTGTCATGTTGGAAATATGCCCTACTCCAAATCCAACCCTAAACCTACCTGATAGTGTTAAAAAATGAAAAACTGATATAAAAATGCATTTGTTGAGTCAGCTGTGTCATTTAAACTTCTTTTTACACAGATTTGAACTGTTTTGTCGGAAAAAGTAGTTACACAGGATTTGAACCGGTGCTCCTCGCCTCTCAAGTACTCCATGAACTACCGAAGAATAGATATGTGTGATGCCAAAGTTCAAAAGCATCTGTTTTCAAATCTCCCAGCATGTTAATGTTGTTTTGAAGTGATATGTACTTATTGGTACATATTTCATATCTCGCTAAGAATTACACCCAGGTACATTTATGTCATGTGACCAGGTAGGAGTTTGTAAATGAAAGTTGTGTGTTTTGTCAGGCACATGTATGCTACCAGGTGAGACTGAAAAAGATCTGATAGCTGTCTCCTCTTCATCGCTCTGTCACCACACACTGCTGGAGATCTCCTCTACTTTCACAGACCAGAGGACACACACTCCCAGTGGCGCTGAGAACCAGGTACAGTACACACACACCAATGCATCTCTGAGAGCAGTCAAGCTTGGGAGGTAACTCAGGGACGAGATGCACTTTTCTATTGCACTTCACAGAGACTCTGTAAAATCCTTTATCAAGTTATTTTGTCATTCTAGGATGAAAGCGAGAAAGTTGTTCCTTTCCATCTGGACGAGAACTTTGATTACGATAACGTAGTGCTGTCTCGCAAATACGCCATCCAGGAACAGAACGGCAGACCATCTTGAGCTGTAATTGAATGTAACTCTGTTAAATCAGAGTTTTTAAAAGCATTTGCCAGAGTAAAGTCCTTGTTAATGTGATAGAATGGTTGTTATTTCGGCAAAGAACTAGAGGGAAGACAGATTGGCTGTTTGAGTGATAATTCTGCAGTTTGTAGCATCTGTACTACTCAATAAAGTATGTTAGTGTCTCTCTTTTCAAAGACACAATCAAGTTTAATACACTCAGTCCAGTTTTACATTTTACTGAAAATTAGAGGGAAAAAAAACAGAAAAATGGAAAATTGTGTCCACAACCCATATATTTTCCATGAAATGGCTTCTAGGAGAAGACATGATTGCTCTGAAGAATCCTTTATAGAAAGTAAATAGTCCATTTTAATTTTATTTTGACTTTAAAAGTACTTTAATTTGCATAAACAAACCAAATGATCCGTATTTGTCTTGTAAAGTCAAATGTCCTTATGATTATTAATGCTGTTATTATTTTACAACTAGCTAGGCTTAGACATTTTCATTTTCTGAGTGAACAGCTCAAATTGGTGACCTGTGGTGTAGCTCTTTTTCTTCTGTACTTGGAAAAGAAATTAATTGCACATTCTGTCTTACTGTGTTTTATTCAGTGGAACAAAATGCTCAGGGACGTTTTTCTCTGTTCCCTGTAATAACCTTATAACCTGAATAAAAGGCCAAAACATGGTGGTCTTGAAAAAAGAATTTGCCCTCCTATTTCTTGACTTGATCGTTTATTTTGTCATCTTTGAGAATGTCCATGCATATCGTAAAGGAGTTTTTCTCACTGTTTCCCAGCATGTTTCCTCACATTTTCTTTTCCTTTATTTCTTGCTTTTTTTGTCTTTTTTTTTTTTTCTTCGCACTCTGTGAACCATAGTTTCCAAAGAAAAATAAGTACTTCTACCTTTTTTTCCCCTTTACCTGTACTAAAACATCAAGGGGAAAATGATTTTTTAATCTGTGTGTTGCTGTCTTTGTAGAACATTTGGAGTCATTCACGTATGAGATGCTGTGACTGTTAGGATGCTTCATCAGAAGGCAGCTGTTTGTAGCGGACAGTAAAGCCACTCGCTAGTTTTTAGAACAGAGCTAAAGTGTGCATATTTAAAGTGTCCTCTGTCTCTGAGGCCATGCATTTTTAATGTCTGCTTCTGTCACAGTAAGTAATTGGTGGACAAAGGGGTTGAATTGAGACACGAGAGACCTTTTCAGTGCACTTTAAAGAGCTTAACTAATTTTAAAAGTTAACATGATTGTCAAAATATACAGCCGACAGAGAAGCTTTTTTAAGCGCTGATAGAAGTTTATGGTTGTAGGGTTTCAAAATAGCTGCATTCGGGCTTCTTTCTCAGCATGCAATTTTTTAGATTTTCACAGAAGTGGAACTTTTTAATTTATCTTCTCCTTATTAGTCTATATACAGTGGGTACGGAAAGTATTCAAACCTTTTTAAATTTTTCACTCGTTGTATTGCAGCCATTTGTTAAAATCATTTAACAAGTAAATTTTTTCCTTCATTAATGTACACACAGCACCCCATATTGACAGAAAAACACAGAATTATTGACATTTTTTGCAGATTGATTAAAAAAGAAAAACTGAAATATCACACGGTCCTATGTATTCAGACCCTTTGCTGTGACACTCATATATATACTCGTACTAATGTTAACTAATATTTACTCACAAATAATACCCATCTCATTATACATAATTTCTATGATATAGATTATATATATATATATATATATATATAAAAAATATATATGATATGTGTGTTTGTATGATAGAAAAGACTGTGATATTGGGCAATATTTGTCAAAAATATTTTAATTATTTTTTTTAAATTGTCTTTCACCCCAAATTTTAATAGTTTTTTCCAAGTTAGAGCATTATGCATGATATGTCTCTATTTAATTATGATTTTATATATATATATATATATATATAATATTTTTGTCATGTTGATTTATGGTATGGTATAATTTGCTTATTTGTTGTGGATTAGTGTTATTATTATTTTTAATATATTTATTTTGTAATTGATGGATTTTCACAGTTTTTTTTTTCATATTTTATAGAAGACAGCTATGTGTAAAATCTTTTCCTCTTGAGTCGCGCAAATAACAGAACTGAGCATCATAAGCGCGAAAAATAATGACAATTTATAGATGAACTTTCCCTTTAAAGACTGTAAGTGCTCAGTTTCTACTTTAGTCTCGAACAATATATAATCAAATAAATGCTTTATACACTGACACTGGAAAATAAGTGTTTATTGCGCACTTTGTCTTATTCTCCGTCCCTTGATTAGCGAAATCAGTTTAAAGCAGTTTCTGTGACTTGGCCTCCTTGTTGCTAAGCAATAGCAGAGCAGGGAAAACAAGCATTTGGAAGATGGCAGACCACTGCGACGGCAGCACTTTATCTGGGCTCAGACCATGCCTGCAGCTCTGCATCTGTTCACGATTCGTTTCAGTTGCGCTCAGACCTCGTCCAAAAAGATTTCTGATGTGTGTGTGTGTGTGAGACTTTTTCCAGGCACGGTTCAAGTGGCCTACCAGGTGGATGCCCCTGTTTGCCAGGTGGGGTTCCCACCGTCACAACCTCAACTGTTTCAGGTAGAGACAGCAGAGAGATGATAGGAGCGATAAAGAGGGTAACCCCGATCCCTCCCCCGCAATATGAGACAGGTGCGTGAGAACCAGAAAAAAAGGGTTTTGTGGGGCAGCAACAGTTTCTTACAGGTGATAAAGTTAAAAAAGCGGTTAAGATGATGTTTCTTCAAACTGTTGCTGTGCTCCAGGCTGCCTGCCAGATTCACAGGGCTTTTTGAAGGCCCGTTCTACATCTTAAAAAATGCAAAACTCAATCATATCCCTAATAACACATTAATAGGCTGTTTAAGTTTTGATTATACATTAATTAAATTAAGGATTTATCAAGGACAAGCTGGTCCATGCATAATAAGGAATTGTGGAGAATGGAAAAAAAAGAAAGTTTCTTTGGGACGAAGTAACTTATCCAGCGCTATAGTTCTGCAGATTAAATAATAGCGTTTTAGAGTTTTAGATGTCTAGATGAGTTTAATACATTCAGGAACTTTAATGAATGTGATTTCCATTTTCACTAATATATATATATATATATATATATATATGAAAACCAGTTAATTTCCAGTTCCAGTTAAATGTGTGTTTATTAGTGCTGTCAAATGATTAATCGCATCCTAAATAAAAAAGCCTTTCTTTATACAGAATATATTTGTGGATACTGTGTGTGTGTATATAAATACAAGCACATGCATGTATACATTTATTAAAATATGTTATGTTTATATGGTAAATATATTTAAATATAATAAAATAAATATAGAAATGCATTTACATGTCAATACTTTTGAAATATGTGTCTTTTAATATTTACATATGAATATACGCAGTACAATCACACTTTTGCAGTACAAAGAAAAACTGTTAGTTTGGATGCGATTAATCACTTAACAGCTCTATCTATCTATCTATCTATCTATCTATCTATCTATCTATAATCAAAATCATAAAAAAAACAATATTAATTTAATTAAATGCTATTATAGTGTACATTATGCATTTTTATAGTTTTAATTTATGTACGCACACACACATACACACACACACACACGCACACACACACACATTTTGTATGTGTGTATACTGAACTGCCTTCCAAAAAATACATAAAAATAAAATAATAAATACACACAAATCTGTTACACAAAGACTCTTTCTCAGTGCAGTTTATCTGCATTTATTTTTAAAAGCCAGGATGAATGAAATTTTAAGCTATATTTCTGTAATGACTGTATATATATTGATGAATCATGCAAGGACATGAATCAGGGACGTTTCTTAAAATAGCAAATAGGCCATTTTATTAACATTGTCTTTAAAGCAATTTTTTTTTAACACGGGTGAGAAGAACTAAGTGTGATATTACCTTTCGCGACCCCTCAGTGATTGATTTTCCCGAATCATTGAGCATATGCTAATTTACTGGCTTGTCCGGTCAGTATCACAACCAGCGTCCAGTAACTGTTGCTTTAATTGAACATGCCAATCATTTCTAAATTGCTAGAGCAAATCGGACCCAGAGAGCCTTTCTGTACTCTGCATTTTCTTCCTTTTAACTTTTATTTCTGAGTGCCTGTGTTCTCCCCCTGATTAAAGCTGTCGTTCAGCATCCTCTTGAGTGTTCTTGGCAGCCGCATGTGTTTTTTGAGTAAGACGTGGGCTATATTCTTTCAGCGTTTCTCTCCTGAGGGTGTCACTGTTGTGTTGTTAGTTGGTCTCAAGACTGTACTTGTCTGTCTTCCAGGAGTATCATCTGCAGTTGAGCGCAACCAAGTAACCCACAGCAACACACACTGCATATTTACATACTGCTACTTAAAGAGAACATATATACACTAACTGTTACACATGAATTGACCATTAATTTCGAATTAAATCAGTTTTAATTCAGTTAATATGGAAAACTTTTAGTTTTCGTGCATGACAGGTTTTCTCCAAGGTTCATGCTGTACAATAATAAAACAAGTTAACTAAAACAAGAATGTTATTGGAGAAGACACATTTTTACAAGAAAATACTATTTTAGCTTTTCTATTTCAGAATAAATTCAGTGTATTACTTGCCATTTCTTGGTAATTGTTGCAATTTCTGACTGAAAATGGTTTCTACACTAGAAATGTTTCACAATATACACCTATTTTTCTTTGTAAAAGTAAGTCGTTTCCTGTAAATGTACAAGACTTTGTAGCTGTTAAAAAATTAAAAGAATAACAAAGTGCTGTAAACGTTCTACAGTGTATTTACTGTTAAAATAGCTGGAAGCAGCTTAAACTACATTCAAGTAAAAGATGGCTGCATCCACTCTTACATTGAAAATAAAGTGGATATTAGCTAGAAAAAGTTAGCATTCCCATTTATCTCAATGGAAGTGGCTAGACTAGCGCATAATTGCATAATTTAAAAACCAACATCTGGCAACTTCGACCCCTTAACGCTGTGTTTTTAGTATGCGATGCAACTATCCACACTACTGCTTCAAGTAGATGCTAACTAGCTAACAATGCTTGCTACTGCTTCAGCTAGATGCTAACTACAAAAAACATGCTGCATTTCTAAATGAGGTAATTTCTGTAAATATCGCATTTGATACTAAAGAAACTAGCAAAATAAACTAGCTTAATAAAATTAGCTTTTACTTGGAAAAACCAAACAAAACAGCTAAAACAAGCTAGCCTAGCCACAAATGGAAATTCCCTCCGATAAGGCGGCCGGTTAGTGGGAGCCCGGTAGCACTGCTGGAACATTAATTCAGACAGATGCAGACACCAAAGGTTCAATCCCCCTCCATTTTCTGCCTTATACTACCACACAGCTGAAGGATGTGGAGCCTGCTGGGTATGGAATGGACACCATTTGCATCCTTGCACTGGATGAAATCACATTTAGATGCTAATTACTTGTATACCAAAGGGTGCTGGTTGTCCGTACATGTGTATGCCAGAATAGTTTACTTTAAACTGATTATTTACAATCGTGTTGTTCTAAACTGGTACAGTACATTCACTTTTGGATGACTTATTGCTTTAAGTAGATTTTAATTGTGTGAGAGCATATGTTATATAGCTTTTCTAATATTGGACCAGTAAAGCAACTTTTCACAGTGATCAGTAAATTTCTAAATATGATACTCTAAACAGTTAAGTGCATAGTTGAGTTTATGGTACTGTATGTCATTTGGGACAGAACCTCTGTTTTAGTGAATCGAATCGTTAATTTCAATGCACTGCAGTTCAAAGAAATGCATATAATGAAATTGAATTTTATTCAGTGTGTTTAATTAGGTCTTTTGAAGACAAAGGATGCTCAAAATTGACAATTTACTTGAATTTGTACTCATGTGTTGGAGACTTCTTAATCTTAAGATAAAATTCATTATTTAGCCACCATTAGCTCATGTTTATTTTGGCATCATTCTGGTATGCCCAATTTTCATTCAAATCAGTTCACAATGTGTAAAACCAGGTTCAAATCAGATTTTTTCCTCGTTAAATATCCTTTTTCACAAAAGTCAGTCCAAAATAAGCATTAGTTGGCATTTCTGAACTTCACGTTTCATTGTCATAATTCAATGTTTTTTTGTTTTTTTTTAATGCCAAGGTCTGCAGTTAATACACGCTTAGGACATTTGTATGTTTTATTCTACACCATAAAACGTCAATAATACCACTTGTTTGTTTGTGTTCAAGCATTAACTTGTCTTGAAAATGAGTGGATAAATGAGATTGCAGAGGCTGTCAGGAACATTAAACAACTTTACATTAAACCGGTAAACACGTCTACTCAGTCTGATTTTAAAGGCCTGGTTTTGTTTAGAGTCACACTCTTACAAACTATTCTAAAACAAAGTTTACAGCTTAAAGGGTCCTCCACCCTTAAAATGAAAATGTTGTCATTAATCACTTACCCCTTATGTTGTTCCAAACCATGCACAGTTTTGTGTTGGAAAGATACGCTATTTGTACAAATCAAAGCATAAATACACGTACAAGACTTGCCTTCCTTTGCAAAACTGTGTATGTTATGTGAGTACACAGGATACTGTCCAAAATGACGCTAATGTGTTGTTACGGTTCCAAATCATTGAATAAAGCTGTTGAACCACTGATGGCAGATTGAGCATTCAGCATGTTTTTCATACTTTTCTGCACCTTGACAGTGTTATTTACTTGGCAGTCAATGGGACAGTCACAAGCCTCCCAGTTATAATCCAAAATATTTTAAATTGTGTTCCAAAAATGAACGAACACTTTGGAATGTTCTCATTTTGGGGTGGAGTAACCCTTTAATAATGATGAAGTGTGTGTAATTTGTTTGTTACTTTTGCTGATTGTATATAGGCTTCAGAACTCATAGAAGTTGTTCACTTGTGTAGATAATCTTGATTTAGTTGATCAGAGTCCTTATTTTCTGCAACAGTCCCAAACCCAATTCTATTGGCGTTTTAATGAAGAAACCAGAGTGATGCTGAACCCAGTGAACTTCTGGGTGTTGGCCTACAAAAATACATTATCCTCTCTTAGTGTGAACAAAAGCAATGTGCCTTGTGCAAAGACCAAAGCATCTTGAAAAGTAAGAAAAGTATCAGTGCACAGGGATTGTGTACTGCTGTGACTTTCACGCCTTTGCCAATCTGCCACCATGAATAAATAATCTGCCAGGAACGTCAGAGAAGACAAAACTCGCCTGGCTCAAGGTTGAGTGCACTCCTGAACGGCGATATTGAGGGTCTTGGAAGAACAATGACTAAATTAACAATGCAGCCTTTGAGTATTCAATTTTTTTCATCTTCTCCTCACTGCATTATTGCAGTAATGGCTCTTGGTGCCAAAGCCCTTGATGGATTCCTGTGGGAGAGTTTGGATTAATGGAACGGTGGTGCTGAGATTTATGCCGGTTTCCTTTCATCAGGTTTTACAGTGGAGAAAAACAGGAGTTAACACTGTCTGTGTGTTATTCGATTGTATTCCACCATACGCGTCTCCACGCCTGTGTCCGGCGCTCAGGTTGCATTGATTTACAACAGACGAAATCACGGCGCAATAAAAGCCTTTGATAATAAAGCATCATGCTGCAGGGGAGAGAGAGCGCGAGCAAAAGACAGACTAGAGATAGAGGAGGGGAAGGGCTGATGATCTCCAAAGCAGTTTATGTAAATTCTCTCTCATCCCCCTCAGGGTTGGCAGTCACCTTGCCAAGGCCCAGTTAGGCAGCGTTGGCCTGGCCGCCTTCACGCGGCCGCCCTCCACAGTTGGAAAGAGAGCGACATGGGGGCTCAGCACCTCTGTGAGCTGGGATTTGGTGCCGGATCAGTCTTTGTGAGCTGGGGGAATGCGGCACGCAGCATGTGGCGAACTTCCGAAACTCACTCACTCCTGCGTTCTTGCCACTTCCTCACAGTCTCAAAGTGAAGCGAGGACTTTGAGGAAACCATAAAGTTTGGAAACCTTTGAGTCTGGGCGTAAAAACAGACAATGTAATCTTGAAGAACCATGCAAAAGCACATCAAAATAAATCCTGTAAAAGATAAAGCCTCGGTGGCATTTGCTCAGCGGCTACGGGACGGCCTCACAGCTTCATACTAAAGACAGCACAAAGTGCTTTTCGATTTTTCATTGGTTTGTTGACCTGTTTCGACCAAATGGAACATTTATGATGAAGTAAGACCAATGAAATATAGGCTGAAGGGTTTGTAGCTTCTGAAGTGTATGAGCATGTTTCATTTTTGCAGGTTTTATGTTTGAAGAAATGCATACTTTTGACAATCGTTTGAAATAATAAAACGAGTCATGTGTCCAAGATAAACCCATTTAATTTTGCATCATGGAATGACTTGATTGCCAATTATTTAATATTTATAATAATAAATCTTAAATAATTACCACATTTGCTTATATTATAGTGGATGTTTTGTGTGCACCATTTCAAAAGGTTCTTAAAAATGTGAAATGCTAATGAAATTTTATTGTATGAGATATTTATATCATTATAAGTGCTGTCAAATGATTAATCACGATACATTTTAAATAATAATTGTAAAGATAGTTGCATTAAACATATATTGGTGATGTCAAACAATCGCATCCAAAATAATGTTTTTTTAGATGGCACTCCAGCCCCATCAATATGCTATTCTGTGTTTCCTCGTTATCTATCCCAGGACTCTTATTATGAACTTGTGTCTCCACCCAGCCTATATCTATATCCTTGGTTTGCCATTAGTTCCTCCTCCCCTCAGTCTCGTTATCTTGTGTACTTAAGGACCCGCTTGTGTTTGTTATGGAGTCGATCATTGTGGTTAACCCCCCTTTTATTATTATAACCCCCCAGATATTATTCTTGTATTAATTTTTTTCTTGCAAAACATAGCATGCATTAAAAACAGTTTTCTAGTGTATGAGAACAAGATAAACATCTTATATATCCTTCTATATCATTTTTTTATAGACCTGTATTCTTTCACTTTCTTTCTTGCTGTTTCACGGTCACACATCCCACTTATTCATGTCACAATTATTAAACAGCACATTGTCTGTTACAGACCTCATGAAAGCAAAGGGCAGAAAAATTGCATCCAGTTTAGCGATATGTATCAGCTGCATATATAATCTCTCGAGTCCCTCACGGTGAGTCAAGGGGTGCTGTAGCGCACAGGAAATGAGAGCGGGTACTTTTTTCATTTCCCTACTTCAACAGTACCCTCCTCCAAACTCAATACAGGCCGTGTTCAGCCCAGCCCTTCGATTAGATCTCGCTGTTCTGGTCCCGTCAAGGTGGGACCGACTCTGTAATCACATATCTAATCTGTGTCATATATTTCATATGTGTATGTAATATCTGTTGGTAAATGCCAGGCTCACAGACTGCATGATTGAGATCCTGGCCGAGCGGACGCCTGGGTGATTGATTCCTGCCCTCGCTATGGCGACTGAATGATTGGACGAGATGATTGACAGTTGAGGGGTTTTAAAAGGCCTGGACCTGAATGATGGGAGAATGGGATGGATGAAATCACCTCAGGCTGAAAGAAAGAGAAAGAGAGAATCATAATACATACTCTCCTCTTTGTCCCCCCTACCCCTTTCTTTCCGTAATTAACTGGCTGTTTCTCTTGTTCTCCCACATGGTATTCAATAGTGCGGAGGTTGAGATGTTCCTCATCTAGTTAAGTAAATATACGGTACTCAAGTCCCCCTTCCATTGATTCCTCCTTATATCACATGACAAATCCCCCCCTGAACAGCCGCTTACATCCCTCAGAAAGGGGACTGAGGCGGAAAATGAAATATTACCAATTTTCAAATCTTTATTTATCATGCAAACACATATCTGTGTGTGTGTGTGTGGAGAGCCAGAGACTTTTATCTTTAATCTCTTTCTTGCTCTATGTCGGTCTGTGTGACAACATTTTAAATTTAGCTTCATTAGCATAGCATGCTTATACTGGGGCCAAAAAGGAGATGTATGCGTTTCAAGTATTTCATCCGTACTTGGGCACAGGACTCTTACCGAAAATGTCTTTAAATAAGTGTGATATAAATACAAAGTTCTGTCATGAAACACTAGAACTAATGGAAGCTATCTAATATTATCACATTTTCAATCACCTCATGTATATTTCTTTTCACATCAGCAGCCAATGAGGTTGCGGCTCAGCTTTCAAATACTTGGCTAGTGCTTGCTGCATGCTTCAGAGATCCTTCACCATCCCCAGCTCCACATATATAGCTCTACTACAGGGTAACGCCAGAGTAGCTATTCCAGAATCTATTCCACCAAGACCAAACACATTAACATTGTCCATGTACATTATAGGGTTGGGTCGATAGACGATACCATCGTCCATTGCCGATGGCTGATAGACATCACGATGCTGAGCCAGCATTGCGATCCTCCACCCCGCCGCAGCAGCAGCAACCAGCTCACGAAAAACATACTTAATCTATGGCGGCAAATCTATGCCATTAATAAGCAAGCGCACCACTGATGCTGGCGAGCGCGGTAAATCATTTCCGCGAGAGGAAAACCGATGTACATGGGCAGAAACAGGGCCTCCGAGCTCATGTTTTAGCTCTGTGTTTTAGTCAATCATCCATCGCATTTCACATTAGACATTGTGCGATGCCAAATTGGTCAACATCGCCCAACCCTAGTACATTACTATGCTAAATTCTTTGAGAGTTGTCATGACAGAAATGAAAATACATCATTTTTACCAACAGCACAGAGTCATCTATAAACTGCACACTGTTTTTCCATTACTACTTCTGGCATGATGAACCATGAATAAACTGTCTGAATGAATTAAAATGTTTTGTTTTTTTTTGTTTTTTTTTACAAACCAGTTTGACATACTGGATGAAAAGAACTCATCATGCACAAATCTAGCATTGCCAGGTCTCATTACAAACATTCTAAACCTCCTTATTATCTTTTAAAGCACTTAATCATGTAAAAAGTCATTCCTGTTTCCATGGTTCCCAATATAATTAGATCATACAACTTTGAAATCTTGATAAATAACAGATAAAACAGTTCTTAACAAGAAAAGAGAGAATTCGAACAGCGACTCTGTATCGAACTGTTTGTGTGCTTGTTTGTTGTTAAACCATGCTACAGGATGTTAAAACACGACGTTGTATGTTATTAAAAATAGTAAATTATGTTTATTTGAAAGTGTAATAATGCAAACATGTTTTCTGTAAGGGGTAGGTTTAGGGTTAGAGGATTTAAAATATTGTTTGGCCAGTATAAAAGAGGTCTACGGAAAGTTCCCACAATTCACAATATATGTGTGTGTGTGTGTGTGTGTGAGAGTAAGAGGGAGAGGGGGGTTACACACACCTGCAGAGATTCTGTCATTTCTGTAAATGAGGCAGAAGTAAAGTTTATGGTTTTGTGTGCTGCTTATTAACCTTTAAGCCAAAGACGAAAAGGTTACTCATTCCCCACCCTGTGTTCTTGTTATGTCTTGCTACATATACCTTCAATGTTTTTTATGTTATTTTACACATAAAATCAAGATTAACCATATATATATATAATATGATTCTAATGCATCATGTAAAATATAGTATATATAATCAAACAATCAATCACTTTTATTTATATAGCGCTTTTAACAATACAGATTGTAGCAAAGCATTGAACATTATCAAGTAGGAGAACAGAGTTGCTTGACAACCAATTTACTAGTAGTTAAGTATTAATTGACAGATTCATTATTTATTGTAATTATAATCATTATTAAATCATTTAAAATTATATATTGTATGTTAATAGTTGCAAATGCATGGCATTGATATTATAAAGCAAATATAGCTAATTAAAAATGAATTTAAATTTTTTTTCAAATCAACTGTACTAACATAACATTCATATTTTAATATATGCTTCACATTTTCGTGTTTTTCCCCCCAAGTATCCAATTTATGTCTCTGATTGATACGTGTCAAAGGATAAGGTGATATTTTGGATTAGGAAAAAGTCTGAGAGGTAAAGAGACGGGAAAGAAAAGCTGTCAGGCAGACAAAGAAAGAAAAGAAGCAAGACCCTCTTAAGAACCTGATTGAGAACAGGAGAAAATCAATCAACTGAGCCCTTGTGATTGACAGGCTTGGCAAGGTGTTTTCTGCAGAGGTGTCAAATGCTGCACAATTGCGATTCCTCTCCCCCCTCCCTCGCTCTCTCCGTCTCTTTAGTGTCCGTAACCCTTTTATTCACATATCATCATTCCGTCCATCTCACCCAAATTACTCTTCTATCTCCTCCACAATGTCTCCACTCCCTGCACTTCTCTCTCACACTTCTCTCCATCCGCCCTTTGCAATCTCTCTCCTCTCTTGTTTCTGGAGGAAGACTCTCGCATTTAGGAGTGCTGACTGACACTCCTTTAATCTTGTTGCTCTGCAACCTTCATGGGAGAGGAAGGGATGCGTTCTTCACACATACGCACGAACAAAGCAGCACTCCTCCCCTCCTTTCTGCTCTCCGAGCCTATTTGTTTTCTATAATATCACGCCGCACCGAGGAACAGAGACAGGAAATGGCATCGTATCTCGAGATTCTGCCCTTAATCTTGAAATAACACCTAAAGAAATGTGATGGAAGATAAGAACATTTTAATTTAACATATTCCACTTCCAACTTTCCTTCTGTGAGGCCACTTTGTACTTTAAGAAACTTTTCTATCTCCCATTTTGGCCTGAAACCCCTGCATGCTTTCATCCTTGCCTAGAGAAATAACTGAGTGACTTCATTCAGGTTATGTGTTTGCCTACATGCCTCTGTCAAAAGCTTTAGCTTTCAAGCTTTGACATGGTATTTAAGGTTCTACTGAAGTTAGCTTCTAAGGCTGCTGATGTTACGCAACCATGTTTTTGTCTTTTATCTGACTCTCTAATTTAAAGTGACTTATGTATTAGTATAATTAAATATTTAAGATATATTTGACATTTCAGTGATCGAAAGAAACCTCCTCCTATGGCCTAACCTCGAAACAGAGCGCCGTCTTCCTTTAATACACTTTAATGCACTTAACTGATCAAAAGTACTTGGGCACAGCATGTTTGGACTTTTAAATGACCACAAGTAATTGTTCAATACCACAATCTCTGATATATACAGATATTATTATTATTATTATTATTATTAGCGCCTACCACATAATTGTGTCAATGTATCATGATACGTCGGTCAAAGGATACTTTTTAACAGTTTTGAGAGCTACGAGCTTAGTGCTATAAGTCTTTTGAGATGCGTTTAGAGCTCACGTTTACGTTATGTTCATGCTATGTTTATTTCTGTTTATGTTTATGTCTGTACACCCCGCACATAGCATGTATAAGTGTTTCTTCAATGTCCATTTGCAGGGGCCTTTTAACAGAGTAAAATAATAATTTTTAATAACAAGTGTTAAATTGCATGTCATGATTTGGCTGAAGGAGAAAGAAAACATTATGTAAGACAGTGTGTCATCTCGAGATGAATGGATACAATGGCACGTTGAAATCATTATTGATTGGTGTGTGAAATATTTTAGGAATGTGTCTAAAAATTCATTGTTTGTCATTTTAGGTCTTTACCAATTTTCTTATAGGTTTTACCCATTTGCACGTTTTTAACAATGATCCATTTCACAGTTCTGTTGCTTTACTGTTTCCTAAATATATCCATTATTTCATTTATATTATGACATTTTGTTTTCACAAATGTTATTTAAAAAACTGTGTGTGTGTGTAGGTGTGTCTGTGTAAACACTTGTAAATACATAATTTTTTTTGTTATCTTTTTTAACCTGTGACATGTTAAGCCTGGAATACACGATGCGATTTTAACTTGTTCGATTTTCCAGTCTGAACAAGTTAACGCTAGTTGAGGAAAGTCAGAGCCAGTCTGCAGATTCCACAGAAAATCGGGTAGCGAATTACAGAGGATATCAGACATGTTTGCTTTCATTTGTTGTGCGCCTCCTAGCAGCAAGGTGCACGTTTCTGCGTCAGTTTGTTGTGATCGGAACAGCTTTTAAACTCCTGTAATGTATGATTCACAGAGTCTGTACGTGTATGATGTCTATTATTTTTAAAAGTCGTGTAGTGTATTCCAGCCTTTAGTTACTAACACAGATCTGCCAAATTGAAACATAAACAAGAATTCACATTCCAATGTGCAGCTCGTGATGCCTGTAAGATGGCTTAAATATAGGTGTAAAACCCCTCGCTCTTTCTGTTGTCTTTTTATTTTTGCTTCGGCGAGACACAAAGTGAATGCACTGCGGCTTTTACAGTGCATTTATCCTGTCAGCCGCTAATGGCAGAGTCCTCTGAGCGGCTGCTTTTGAAACCGAAGGACGTTGCGGCGTCTCGGTTGTTATTGCCAGACTTCCTTTCCAGCAGCCTTTGCTCTGTTTAGAACGGGATGGAAAGGGCTTCTGGCAGCTGTTCCGATTGTATCGCTTGCATGAGAGACCTCTGAGCTTGGCATCCGAGGATAACATCTGTCACTCATCCAGCACTTTAAGACAATGAGTACAAAGAAGATGTATTGATTCTGAACGTGGTGTGCCTTTGCTGGCTGGACCCATGACGGAGGAAAGTTTGCCTAATTTTGTAGGAAGAGAAAAATACTGAATTATGTGTTTTATTTTCAAAGCTGTCAAGAGGGGAGCATCATTCTTTACGAAGTCAGGATTTATCATGCAAGTTTAAAAGACAGCCGCTCTATTGACAGTGAAGTGAGAGATGGTTTTAAAAAGGCACAACCTTACCAAACACTTCCTACTTTTCTCCGCGGAACTTATGGCATGTATTTTTTTCCATTTAAAGCAAACGAGAGACGTTATCCCGCAGAGACCTGAAACCATTGAATTTTGAGCTGAGGGCTGAATGCAAAGCGATATAACTAGGCCACGATGCTGTTTTGTTTCAAAACGTGGCTTAAATACTGCATCGGGAAAAAGAGACTGCTTTCTGTAAGGGCTATATTTGTTTTTCTTAAATCTCTGAAGCCCATTTGACATTTCGATAAAGTTTTGATAAATGCTTAGGGGTGAGGATGATACTAAGGTGACATCTTCTTTCCTAAAATGGATCAAAGCAGGCACGTTTTCCTTATGAGCTTCCTGCGGATTTGTGGTTGACTTTTTTTTGTTATGAGCAGTGCGAAATCAAAGAAATGAAATATGAGAGGTGACTTAGTCTTTGTTTTTTTAAGATGTAAACACCAACAATAGCATCCAACCCACCAGTGTGACTGTACTTGGCCCTATTGCTTTCCTTGATAAATGAAACTCTTTGTTTTTTTTTGTTTTTGTTTTATGCATGTGTTTTTGCATCATCCTCGAGAGAATGAGAATGATAAGAGAATGTCCTTTCGTCCGTGTGCGGTGGCACTTCGCTGTGAAATTGGAATGAGTCACTGTTTTGCATTTACTAGATGTCGCAGCTCAGTAGTGATGTGACTAGTACAATTCAACTTGTTTAAAAAAATAGTTCACCAAAAATGGAACGGGCACAAAAGAAGGGCTTTGGCAGGATGTTAACACTGCGCATTTGCATAAAACATTGTAAAAATTATTTTTGCCACGTTTACTTCAAATTCAGAATTTTGTATTAAAAAACACAAAAAAGCAGTAATATTGTGAAATATTAAAATGATAACATGTAATTTGTTTTTGTGATGCAAAGCTGGTTTTCAAGATCCTTACTTTAGTATCACATGGTCCTTCAGAAATCATTCTAATATGCTGATGCTGAAACTTTTTTTTTGTTGTTGCTTCATATTTTTGTGAGAATATATTTAGATCTTTTTATTTCAGGATCAATAGAAAGCACAATTTTTCAAATTGTTTACTGTCGCTTTTGATTTATTAAAAAAAAGTCTCTCTCTCTTTCTATATATATATATATAAATATATACACACACACACACATGTTGGTTTTTGTGATTTATGGGGACTCTCCATAGGCGCAATGGTTTTTATACAGGACAAACTATATATGATATTGCCCTACACCTACCCTACGCCTAAACCTACCCCTACAGGAAACTGAGTGCATTGTTAGATTTTCAAAAAAACACCATTTAGTATGTTTTTTAAGCCTTTTGTTTTTTTTAGTGAGTAACGACTTCTTGTCTACGTTAAACAAACAATACGTTAAAGTTTTTTAAATTTCTGGGTTTCTTTTGTCTTGTCAAGAAAAGTGGTTTGGAACAACATGAGGGTGAGTAAATAATGACATAATTTGAAGTTTGTCTAACTATTAATTTATGTTAAAGGGGAAAAATTACACACAAGATGACAGAATGATGAATGTCACCAATTTAATGATCCATTTAACTATCAACTATTTTGCATATGATTTTGTAAACAAAAATTCTCCCTTGTGTTCATAACAAAATGCTCTCAAGTGAATGCTGATTTTTAGCGCACAATTTCAAATGCATTGTCCTAGGTCTTGTCTTTGGACAGGGCTCCTATTAAATACCTATTTTGTAGAGCCTGAAAAGTGTCGTACACTGATAACATGCTCTGAAAAGACAAAGGCCTTGAACAAAAGATGGTCGCATTTCCCGCTGATTTGAGTTTCTCGGGTTGGAAAAAGCAGGCGCTCTGAATGTTGCCGCATTGACAGGGAAAGCGAGTGAGAGGGACAGAGCTGTAATTTTGGAACGTCGTAGCTCTTTTCACACAACCGCAGAGTAACAACAATGACGAAAGGCTATCTGACGCTGAGGGTGCCGGTGCTGACAGAAGCACACATTCGGGTTCTGCGAGTTTTTAATATAGAATAAATTGCACAGCTGAAGTCAGTTTTAAGGAGGCAGAGCATGCAGAGAAGAAAAGGAAAATGAAAATGTTCATATAAAGGATAGTGTACTGTCATTATTGCAAAATTGCACGGTGATGCAAGGTAGGGCACTTGCATCAGCCTAAAGGGGTCACTAACCTATATTTTTACTTACTATATAATGAAATAAATGAAATCTTGATTTGAGTTCAAATCATGTTACTATGGGAATAAAGAGTCAGTGTGTCTCTTATGAAATAGTATGCAAGAGAGTAAAAAGTAAACCCATATTAAGGTCACCTGGTGATGATTCCTGCTTTTCTTATTTCATAACATACCTTGCATTAAGTATAACAGTATATCCCAGTGTGGGTTTTTTCCCAGTATCATGTAGCTCAAGTAACAGTAATTGTTTGTACAATACCCCACCCACAATGTCACCTAAAGCAAGATAATGACAGAATAAACATCAAATCATCAAACCGTGTGACATGAAACAAGCACAACTACCAAAAAGAAGGGTCAGTTGTAAAACTTTAGCTGCCCAGCAGGCACACAGCTCCATAAGACATAGACATTTGGTTAATTTTTTTTTATGAATTTCCATGGTTGACCCTCATGGTAAAAAAAAACCAACTAAACATTTTGACCAGTGTGGCTTACACGATGATAAAAATACTTTATATTTTGGTGGCCTTGGCTAGGTTTTGAAGCATGAATGAAATGTTTTGGGTGAGAAACTACATTTTGCAGACATGAAATAAAGTTCTGAAGTTCCAGCGAACAGTTGCAACATTTGCAATCACAGTTTAGAGAATGCCAAGACCGTTTTGAAAAATATACCAAAACCATTGAGTAAACCTGTAAAACAACATCAAACTGACGTCAAATAATGTTGTCAAGCTGATTTTCATTCTCAACCAAAATGCAATGTCTGTACAACCAGTCAAAATCAAATTTCACAGTCTCATGTAAGTGAGTTTAAAGCAATAAGACTCCATTTGTGACTATTTTAAAAACCTGTAGCTGCTCTCCCCAATTGCAATATAAAGGAGAAATTGTGAAAAACAACGACTTGCATTACAGGGAATAATCAGTTTCCTAAATCACACGTGGTTTTCATTTTCACTTTCTGTGTGTTAATAACAGTAGGTGGTCTGCTTTGGCACTATAGCTGATTAAGTTACTCATTGCAATAATATGATACTGTGCATACGCTATTCATCATGTGAGTTTACTGCATTTGCCTCTCGATGGCCTTTGCTTTTGGTAATCTGTTATTCTCTGTTTGCTGGAGTTGTGATGTGTTTGTGCGCGAGCGGGTCGGCGGGTGCTTTCACCGTGTGCAGTCGCTGCGTCTTCGCCTAACCTTAATTTTTTCAGACCGTCGGCCAATTACGTGATGCATGTCAGCATCTTCATCTGTGCTCTGCTGAGCTTTTGATGGTGGGTAAGAACAACATACTATTTTGTTGTCATTGTTTTTTTCTCTCTTTCATCCCAAATACAAATTCTACTGTTGCAAATGACATTTATTTAGAGTGCATTTGGTTACAAATAGCGGTAGTCTCATGTTTTACAACTTACAGTGGGGAAAAAACTGTGCATGGTTGCTACGGTGGAATATTTGTACATTAGTATTAAAATATGTGTGGGCTAAAATTCCGTTAAAAGTCTGAACTTAGTCTAAAGTCTAAACATCTCTATGCAGGGAAATCGCCTATTCACTTGTAAACAAGTCAGGCAAAGACTGGAAAGGGGCTGTAGAGAGAGACCAAAGGGAATGCTTTTCATTATTTATGCTCCTGGTTTTCACCTTGACATTGTCACCAATGACATATTGGTTCTGTGATTTGCAGACCAGCGTGGGTTGAATGTTCTCTGTTTCTGAGTGGGCTTTGACTCCATATTGTGAGGCCAGAGTGGTCTTGATGGTTTGAAGGTCCTTTCTTGTCAAAACACTCCAAATTTGCAGTCAAGGGATGTGACAATCCATCATTCATTACTACTATAATGGGATTTGTGGGTTGCTCAAAGAAAAAAAAAAAGGTCTTTCTATCTGTCTTTTAATCTTTAATGCATTCTTTAAACTTATATTGTGGATTTATGTCATATATAAATTTAATAAGATTTTTCAAATTATCATTTATAATTGTATTCAATATAATTGTATATAATTGTATTACCATAATGGATAGTCTGTGTTAATGAAGCGTTTCTTCAGTGGGTGTGTCCAGTGAAAAGGATAGCCTCTTGACCACCTTTATGGGCGGAGTCTTCTTTAACAGCCCTCCCCCGTCTGAGTGAGTGACATTAAGATCACATTGTGGCTCGTAATGTAATTTATACATTTCATCAACTAATGCAGTGCAAATCCATTTTCCCTTCTCAATCCTGAAGGGCCACATACATTAACTTGATGGTGAGGCAGAGTCACAGGGTCCGGCTAATGAGGCTAAATGTAATTAGAAGTCGTCTCTCCCCTTAACCCTCCTCGACAAACACCGCAGCCCAGGTTCTCCACTTGGATAGAGGACTAACGTGGAATGAAACTTTAACTAAGACTTACCTGTGTACAGTGGCACCAGAGAATATGTCAAGGAAAAAAAAAAGAAAAATTTCATAGCAAACTTTTTTTTGTGGATTGAAAATTTTATTGTGATTAATGTACAAGCTGTGCTTTAGATTAATGTACAAAATGTAAGTTTAGAAGCTTCCAAAAATGTAAAAAAAGTGAATTGCATATTAACTGGATATTCCTGGATGTCTTTGGCACTTTCATGAGAGGAGTAACGATGTCTGATATGTGAACGAATCATGAATTGATAAAATCTTTTCAGTGATTTGCTTAATCTGAACAAAATAGGTCTGGATGATTCAGTCATCAATTGAACTGATTCAGTTCACTCAGATTCAGCTCCATGCGGTCATGCACATCCTGATTTTGCTGAGTTCGACGTGTTCCTGGGTTAACATATTTTGTTGCAAAATTTTAGTTTTGACCATATCTCTACACCTAAACCTAACCATGAGTAATGCCTAAAATCAGAGGAAATGATAGATGACTGACACTTATGTACAAGCATTGATTGTAAGCCTAAACGTCACAAAAACTGTAAACAAATCTGATTGGCTAATCACAATGTTGTTCCAGGGTCAACAAAGATGTTGACCCAGGGACACGTCAAACTCAGCAAAATCTGTGGCGGTTCTGCATGTGGGCACAGTGGTTAACAAACAACGTTATCAGTCAATAAAACCTCAGACTATATACAGTAAATAAAGCCAAGATATTGACTATTAAAAGTTATTAACTTTAGGTTGCTATCTATCTATCTATCTATCTATCTATCTAATTATCTGTCTGTCTGTATCTGTTTTAGTAATTTTGAAATGAAAAAGTTTTTATACTGTTCAAATTGAACACTTTAACACTTTCCTGTTGAAAATTGTTGATATTTGAGGAGAAGGAACTTCACATCCAATAATAATCACCTTGATAGAGCCTGCCCCACAACAAAAAAACATCATTTTTTACTTATTATGACTACACCTAACCCACTCCTAAACCTACCCCTTACAGAAATATTGCAAAATAGCTCATATTTATTTTATGACCATGTGCGTTCTCTGGCATCGAACCCATAATCACATGGTTACATATCATCGTGTAACACAATGCGCTACCAACTGAGCTACAAAATAAACCCAAGTAAATGTTGATATTTTGTTCTTTTTATGCTGTGACCTTCATACTTTTTTGACTGTAACTTAAGTGTCCAAATACTTTTTGGGGTCATTGTAAGTTGTAAAAAAAAAAAAAAAAAAAAAAAAAGTCCCTCCACAGCTGTTTCTCAATGGCAATATGTTCCCGAGTGTCTCTGCAGAGCGAATTGGTAAGGCTCATTGGGAACATGTTGTACAGAAGCCGCCAACCATCAGGAGGGAGGCTGACTGCAGCTTGGCTCTGGGGTGCAGACGCTGAACATTAGCCTCAGCTGGAGCGAAATTCTTAATTTAGACTTTTTTATGATTGATATTTAATTTTTGCCATTTTTTTTAGCACTATGTGCTCCGATGGTCCCTTATCTCTTCGTTTAATGAATCACTTTGGAAAGAACAAGTGAAGTTAGTTTGAGATCTTTAAATAATTGTTTATGTTTTGCATAATGAATTATTAAAAATGCTTTTAAATGTTTATTTATGGTAGATGTGAAGTACAGTAAAAAATACATTTCCCTCCACCCAGTGGACAGTTCATGCAAAATGAAAATACTTATGGGTAAATACTAATACATGATTAATCACCTAATGTGAATTTATAACTCAGCTGATTAAATAATCTTATCACATTAAACAGGCACAGAGTTGCTTCTGCCATTCTCAGATCCAGGCGAATCCAGCAGAAGGTTGTTTGTAATTACTGTTTGAAGGAGAAAAGCGAGGATGGGGCGGTCTTTATCAGAACAGACACTGGTGCCTCAGGTGACTTTTGATTCCCAAATTCTTTGTTTGATCTTGCAAGGAGGCAACACACAGTTTCCAATTACTTTCTCCCCCATCTCCAAAAACAGCTGTAACGCAACTTCTTCCTGTGCCATCTCACATGAAATTGATGTTTATTCCTAAAATACACAGTATTTAAGACAACCTCTGACTCTAAAGTCTCATGAGACAAAATATACAGCTTTGTCGTTGCCTGAATGCAACCTCAAGTTTCCACTTCTATTCATCACACAGAGGAATTTATGTGGCCCAACAAATGCAATATCTCCACAAAGAATGCCGCCGTGTTCTATTCCCTGTGTGCTGCTCCTGAAATCAAGGCGTCCACTTACTAAACTTTTATGAGAAGTTTCTGATCTTTTTCACACAGCAGTATTTGGCCTACTTAACTATGCACTTGTCTAATAGCAGACACCAGACAGAGGCAATAAAAAAAAAGAGTAAAAATACACCAGAGCAGCCAGCTGAGTTGAAGTTGCGTTCTCAGTTACATACAGAATTCAGCCATTACTGAAGAAGTCATTCATATATGTATATATACAGTAGTTAACATTTAAAGTTGATCAAAAAAGTTGATTAAAGTTGTTCCAGGACGAGAACCTATTTTGGTTTTAAGATTTAAAAGACAACTTTGATGAAATGTCTTGATCCACTTCAAATGTTCACTAGTATGTGTGTATGTATATTTGTGTGTGTGCATGTTTGAATGTCTTTTCTGCTCTCCAAGGCTGCATTAAGAGGGTTGGTTCACCCCAAAATTAAAATTAAGCCTAATTAATGCATTACATTTAGATTTTACCATTTTTAAAAGATAAAAAATACTTTATTGCATTACATACAAAAAAATAAAAAAACAGTCTGTCCTCCCTCCCTACTTATTTTATTCTCTTTTCCTCCTACTTTGCACTCCTTTTCTCCTTCATTTGACTGTCTTTCCTGTGGAGTGGGCGTTTTGGTGGATGGTGTCGGCATACAGCTGTCAGAGGTAAGAATGCTCTGCTGGGCTGCTCTACAGGAGGTGACAGTCTGTGCCAGTCATACTGTGCAGGCCGAGCTTCAGACGCATGCCGACACTCAAGTCCCTCAGCCAACACACTCCACTCCTCCTCACGCCTTCCTCACATATCCTTCCATTCAACAGCATCGCCACAAACCGTGAACAAGCTTCGTTCAGAAAAAGCAATTCAATATTCCTGATAATTAAAATGAAAGATAATATCTCATCTTCCTTTTTTTTGCTTCGTTTCCATCTACTAGGTATCAGATTGCAAGTTATTTTCTATCATTTTCTTAGATATTAAACCAGATACTCTAGATTTCTTTTTGTAGCCTATCATGCTGAATTAGAGATGCAATCTTTGGTGGTGTAAAAACATAGAAGAGATACATCTTATTAGGTATCTGTTCTGAAAAGGTTTATGTTTTGCCTCATACTGTCATTCCAGTGAAATCTTATCAGGCTAGACATGTCACAATGCAGTGTAGCTTAGGGCTAAATGTGAATATAAGAATGTCATGTTATGGTTCCATTGGCATGTTTCTTGGTGTTTATTGGTATTGATATTGTGAAGCACTCTTCAGTGTGAAGATACAATGTGAATGTATATTTCACTCCAGACTTAACAAATTTCTGATTTTACTCACCCCCCTGTTATCCAAGATTTTTTGTATGTTTTTTTCCTTCAGTCAAAAAGAAAAGGAGCAAAATATTCCAGGATTTTTTTCCCATATAGTGGACTTCAAGGGAGACCAATGGGTTGAAGGTCCAAATTGCAGTTTCAATGCATCTTCAAAGTGTTTTCCATGATCCCAGACAAGGAATAAGGGTCTTACTTAGTGAACAATCAATCAATCAATCAATCAAAAAAAAAAAAAATTCTTTCCAACTATATTATGTAATGCATGATATTGTGTACATACATTGCAGAGTTAGTACAAGTTTAGCATTTGTGGTTAAAAGTATTTAGAGGTTTTATTTTATTTTTATTTTTTAAGAAAGTGTTTGATTGCTTCACTAGATAAGACCCTTACTTCTCGGCCGGGATCATGTAGAAAGTATGTAATATAATGCATTTACTTAATACTGTAAATACTACATATTCTAAGGGAAAACTTGTCAGGATAGAAGCACTAAAACAACAACACAAAAAAAACGACTACTGGAATCAATTTCAAATGCTGATGGATGACAAAAATATTGACAGACAATCAGATTTAAAGCTTTAAAGAGCTTGACTACATAAATGCATGCCTTGTTATGTATTGTCTGAATCAAGAGGGAAGTATGCACAGAGGGAGACATTTAGCATTACATCACTTACTGAGCAGAGGTTCCTCTATAGTGAATTGCTGAAATCAGAGTAAGAAGTTCAAACCAATTTTCATCGGATTTTCATTTTTTTGGTGAACTATTCCTTTCAACTACAAAAATTGCTTCAAGATGTTGAGAAATGTATTTTTCTTCATTGGAATAATATGCTCTGATGAATCGTGCATAATAAGACCAGGAGCATAAAATAAATATAGATTTTAATTTCACGTTGACTTTATCCCAAAATATATCCCAAAAAAGAGAGAAATATAAAAACTCTTGCAGATCAAGTTGTGAGCTCATTAAAATGGAGGTGAAGAGAAGGCCGTCTTTGTTTGTTTTTCTCACTAGGATGAGCATTTGGTCCTTTGAGGCACCAGAGACCAGTGCCGTCCCTGGGAGTCTGAGCTTTTAGAGCGGAACCCTGTTAGTGAGGGAGAGCAGAACCCCTTTAGCTCTTCTAAAGTGCTGGTTTCAAAAACAGGGCCAGCTAATCACCCGTGAACGCAGAGGAGGGATCCTTGTGGAGAATCTGAAGGAGCTTGAGAGAAGCTATGAATATATTCACTGCAAAAAACAATTTATAAATCAGTTTTCTTTATCTTGCTTTTCATATCTAAAAATCCTTAAGAAGTTAAGTCTTGCTTTATAAAATACATTTACTTTTAAGTTTATGCTAGAAACAAACAAAAAGTCACTGGTGCTAAGAAATAAAGGTAATATAATGTATACAACACATACACTACTGTAAAATTTGAGGTTGGTCCAATTTTTCAAAATATTTTTGAAAGACGTCTTATGCTCATCAAGGCTGCATTTAAAAAAATATAACAACAATTCAGCTTTTTGTTATTAAAATCTATTTTAAAATAAAAGTTATTCCTGTGATGCTGAAGCTTAAAGCTGAATTTTCAGCATCATTATTCCAGTCTTCAGTGTCACATCATCCTTCAGAAATCATTCTAATATGCACTGTAAAAAATTACTGTAATTTTAATTTAACTATGAAAATATTTTAAACTGTGAAAATGCTACAGTAAAAACCTATTAAATGGTTAAAAACGTAAACTGACATTCCCAGAATGCTTAAAATTTTGTTTATTTTTTTTTTCTTTGAAATAACTGTTTCTACTTAGTTTCTTCTTATCAGTTTTGTTTATTAGGGTTGTATGTCATATGTAATGTTGTTAAATTAATGTTAAATTTCAGTTTAATGAGTCTCAGCATGAATGCGTTTAGTGTTTGTGTGAATGACACTGAGCACCTTCACCTTATACTTCTACATATATTCATATTTAAAAGCTGCTTGTAAATGGACTTTGGTTCAATATGGGACTTTCTCATTACCACCTGTATTTGGTGCTTACCAGTGTATTCCAAACAGATTTCAGAACTTTAATAGGCTGGTATATTAACATTAAATGAAATTAAAGTATGTAACTGCAATTTTTATTCGGATTCCGAATTCTGGCAACCACAGCTTCTTTTTATTTGTTCTTATTTCTTATTATTTTTATACAATTTGAACACTTACTGCTCAAGTTTTAAGCCGGTTTATATGTTTTTACTGTTAAACAAGACAAAAATACTAATGGAGATTTTCTTTTTGCAGCTTCTAACTGATTGCTGGATTTGTATTTGTCTGTCTCAGTTTGCATTATTCTTCTCTAGCAGGAGAGAAAATTGTGGTAAAAGAGGCCTGGTCATTTGAAAACCGCCAGTTGGAGTCAGACATCTCACTAGATTGGACTGTGTGTGGACTGAGCGGTCAATAACAGACCCCACATCTCTGTGGCTGACCACTTCCTTTAAACTCTCAGTAAGTGTGTGTGTGATGTGGAGGGATGCTGACATCACTAAATACATGCCTGCTGAGAGGAACTTAATCTCCCTAGACAGCTCCTGCTAACACACACGCCCTGAGAGAGAGCGAGAGGTTGTCTTCTTAGATTATTTGTGTCGTTATGCCATATGTGTAAACCAAAGTGAAGGTGAAACAGTTATAGAGGTGTCTTGAAACCTTCTTTAGGATATTTTGTCCCCCCCAAAACAATTTTGTTTTAATTTATTTAAATTCCCCCTCTCGCTCATCCTTACCTACAGCCATTTCAAACACACAGACACACAAAAACACACAATTGTTGTTCTAACATGGTGGGGGCTTTCATTGTTTTCAAACTAATGATATTATCTATCTTCATACGTTCTTGAAAATATAAATTCTAAAAGGATGTTTATGCATTGATCCCCAATAGAAGGGTTCACAAATAGTGAACGGTTTTTAAGAGGAACATTATTTCTTATTGTAAAGAATATTTAAAAAATCTAAAGAAGCTGTTGCTGAATGGAAGAGTTCCATGGAAGGTAATTAACTAATACATTATAATATTCTAGCAAGATATGTGTGAATATATTGCCCAGCCCTGTTTTAAAGCTTTATTTCTTGACTGGTCCTCACAACCTGCTTTAAGTGATTTGAGGTTTTTCTATCCCGCAGTGATATTTGGTCCTTACAGTGTCAGTTACCTGACCAAAACACTCACAACCCCTTTATTTTCATCCATTACTAATATTAAATGGCAGACATTGAGCACTTAGACACTGCTTTATTGGCCAGTATCAACAGAGGGTAAAGATACTTGATGAGCACATATCACAGTCGACCTTTCACGAAGAAATCGCCATATTGTCACATTCGTCTCTCCTTTTGGCTTTCTCTCTCTTTTTTAATTCCATTCTCTGTCCACACCCTGTCCATTTCCCTTTTTTTCTGTGCAAGACTGGGCTCACAGCTCCGTCCATGGGCTTGAGAAATTGCGCGACTGTCACTTCTCCACAGGAGCTGTGGAATAATGAAAAATCCACACCAATCCTGAAGCCAGTCAGGCAGAACGCCGCTGATCTCAAGCCCGAGGAAAAGAAAAGATCCAGTCAGCCACCCTCGGGGAGTTGGCGTGCATTTCTGTCTGATCTACGGTCAGTAATGCAGAAGGTCTTGTAATAGTTTAAGGCTTCGGATAAATACGGCAGGTCCCAGAACAGCATGTGAAAGAAGCAGTACATGTGAGCCGAGCGGGGATGTTTCTTCAGCCGCATCTGACAGAAAGAAATGGGCGACATCTGTAATTAGGGGCACTATATTGTGTGCAGCATCGCAGACACTGTCAGTGACTCAGAATTCTTATGTGACAGGTTGGGAACACACTCAGATAACAGGGCGGGATAACGCGTCAACACACAAATTTTCTCGTACCGTGAGTACCCGTGGTAATTTGATGGATGACGGAAATTCAGACAGTGAAACGCTTTAAATATGTATTTCTCTCTCTCCATCCTTGCTAGTATGAGATGGTCGCCCACTGGATCTGACTATGTGGGCACTGTGGTCAGAGTTTCGGAGTTGCGCTTTCTCAAACGAGGTTTGATCACTTTGTTTCGACAAAATCTCAAGATTTGTCCATGTTGTTTGGATACTGCATGTAGAAAGTTTGTTTGCCCATGAACAGTGTGTGGGTGTGTATATGGCACCTTGTTTCACAAATAGGTACACATTGTTGTCCCATTACCGGTTTTAAAGATTATTAAAGACACAAATCGTGTGTTACTACTGGATGTTAGATTATCTGTTTTCTACTATAATTTAACAAAAAAATATATATATATAAAGTGCACCTACCATGTAAAGGAGATGTTCAAATACTGTATTTATATATACCCATAAAGGTTTTGGTCAGCCCAAGCTTAGATGTCTGGACTTCTCAATTATAAGTGCACAGGATCTCTGAGGTGGATATGTTATGTTGAATTGATATTTGATGAAATGACAGATGAAATTCCGTCATTAATTACTATAAATATGTCTTACTAAACGACATGAGTGTGAGTAAATCAGTGTCATTTACGTATTATCTAAATACTGTTACAGTACATATAATTTAATAATAATACAGTAAGTATAATTTTTAGGTTATTATTTAGTAATGTTTTTATATTTTGGATTTATTTAATATATATATATATATATATATATATATATATATAATGTAGCACTTTATTTAATTTTCAATGATAGTTGCCAAGGCAGCAAACATTAAAATTTCATTTAAGTGTTCATCTAATATTCATATTGTTTATTTAACACAAAAACACTAATTTCAATGCGTTGACCAAAACATATGCATCTGTGTGCTTGCATAGCATATGTTTTACACTAAGCTTGTCAAAAGAGTGCTAACTCCCCTTAAACAGATTCCATGTGCTTGTGTATCGATCCTTCTCGTCAAGGTCCATAAACACCACAAATACATAACAGAATTTCCATTAATTAAGCTTTGCTTTACCGTGAAAGTCAATTACACAGATATCTGAATCCGAAGCCTATGAATGTTACAGCAAGTAAAAAATCAGTTGTTTACTTCTCTTTTTTTGTTTCTTTGCAGTTTAGACCCTCATTGCATGACAAAAAAACTACATTTTTGCATTTTGTTGTTTTTCGTAATAGCAATTTGCTTTGCTCTGAGGCTCATTCTTATTACAGTCTTGCCTCATATGTTATCTGCACTGCGTTCAATTAGCTTCTATTCAGTGGATGTATGAAAATTAGAGGTCCATAATCCATTTAGTGTGATTAATCATTGTCCCCGCCAGTACATATTCTGACCTTGTTGAACATGGTGTTTAATGTAAAGGCATTAGTGCAGGCCCAGGTCCGCTGTTATGACAGGGCTCTGAGATCTCTACTGCTAAGTCTTGTCTAAGCCAAGCTGCGGTAAAAGACGAGATATTAGCATTGCTTGCAGCACTCATGCCCTCCTTTTTGTTAAAGTATCTTATTTTTCTCTGTGCCTCACTCTCCATCTCTCCTTGTCCTCCTAATATCTCCCTACCGCTCTCCCTGCTGAGCTGTCGGTGTGTGTGTGTTTGTGCAGGTATGTGATTAATGTTTGCTATGTGTGTAAGCAATCACTTCTCAGTTGCGCTGGCTCCGCTGTCCAGGAGTGACAGCAGTGGCCGGGCAGACATTACCACTGTGATGCGTCCCAGTCTATAAAGATGATTTCAAACAGGGCAGGCATCAGCGATGGTGCCATGTAAGGACTCTGCCATGGGTGAGTGAAGTGAACAGGCTAAATAGTTTGTATACGTCTCTGGCTGACTCACAGAATATCTTGATCTCTTTCACATTGTTCTCAAGACATACTATTCTTCGACTCTTTCTTTCGCCTCCTCTCTACATCACATTCTCCTAGAGGATTTCACAATAAGCCACATTTATCCTTGACTCGAACACATTGTAAATACTTTGTTATTTCTTCCGTTTTATGACAATGCTCCAGTATAATAAGTCTAAAGGCTCTTTCGCATGACTACAGAGACAACAGGACTAAACAAATAAAATGGAAAGGCTGTTTGTTGTTAATTTCAGTGGCAGTTCATTGTGCGCACTTCCAGCGTTTTTGCTCATAACATCACATTTTCATGATTCTATGATCTTTGAAAGAACTGACCTAACCTAAAGTGGTTAGCTGGTCTTTTTTGGGCTTTCAGGGTTACTTACCAAGCGGTCTGACTAGCTAAGCCAGCTAAATACCACCTTGGTGAGGTTGAGAGGCCATCTAGAAAGCTTAAAACAGCTGAGACCAACAGATCACCTTAATAAGGTTACTTGTTTTAAACAGGCATGTGCAATGCTTTCATAGGTTAAGATGCTAATCATGTCAGAGGGAATTTAAGGGATTGGTTTGTTTTGATTCAAATCCGATGTGTCTATTCTTTTTCTCTTACTTTTGTTCTTTGTATCTATTTTGTTCTCTCTCCTGTCAGATTTCTATCTCACTACTGCTTATAATCTGATGCTCTTTCAGTTCATGAAGAAATATGGCTTGCGCTCTGAACCAAAAATGACGGACCTTCCATCAAGAGCGTTGCTGCGGTCATAGAGGATTGAATTATTGCACGACTATCGTTTTAACAAATGATCTATATAACACTCAGCAATCAGCTTTCAGTGTCATGTTTACCACATAAATTGTGCCCTTTGCTACTCATGCCAAACAAGCTTTGTCATATTTTTTAACTATATAAGCTGCTCTTAGATCAGTACTTGCCATCCACACCAGGCATATTTTACCGGAGATCAACCCTAATTGTAAGCCTCTTTGTGCAGCATCCTCAGGGGACTCAATGTTAGATCAGAGTTAATTGTCCACTTGATGTATGTCATGTGGTACGATTGATCTACTCTGAAGGGTCCTAATGCAATGACATTCACCCAGGGAGAAGGGACACAGACGGCATGAAAGCCTCTCACTTAGCGAGTCATCAGTGGAGAGGGAAAACAACAGGCTTTTTTTCACTGTGAAGTCGATGGACTGGACTAGAAAGTCCATCTGTTGCTTTCCTGTGTGAGTGAAAACAAAGGACGTTTTAGTAATCCATGGCATGTTTTACAGATTGCTGTCTTGTTTTGTGTTGGGATTAAAAATCTTTATTGCTGTCAAAAGTTCTTTTGCTCAAAGGAAATAAAAGTTCTTTTACTTTTACATCCTTTTAGTTTTCTAGACAGACAAAGTAAAAGGATGTGTGTAGGAGGACCAGAGATCGAAGAAGCTTTTGCATCTTCAATCAGACGCCAATCAGCGATTCATCTCACTTCATGGTCATCTGCTCATGGAAACATTTGACTAGATGTACAAATGCAATTATCATCTTATTTAATGTGTAAGCAAAAGGATATTCTCCTCATAAAGCTTCCAAGTGCTCCTGGAATATTTTCATTTTCTGTGCTAGTATGGTGTCTTCATAGCTAGAGATTTTAACAAGAGATTTTTTCCCCTCAATACCACTCACCTTCAAGTAAGATTTAGAGTTGCTGCTAGCGGTTTCTCATTTATGAGTTAAGATTAGGATTTGGACGGACCAGAAAACAGCCCTGCATCCCATAAAAATAAGATTCTGCCCATGGGTGCCTGCCTGGCTATGTAACAATCTCTTAAAGAGTTATGAAGGTAGGGAAAACGGGTAGAAGATAAGGATCAGAAAGGTTGCATGTTCACTCCCAGTTTGAAGTACCTGAGCAGCTCGGGAGTTCCAGAGATCACAATCCTACTCTAGTCGCTAATACAATTTTTACCTTGAAGCAAGGTACTTAACCCCTAATTCATCCATTGGGACTTTTCCTGGATTTTGTGTAAGTTAAACTGCATTACAACCCTATAGATGAGGCTCCCTTAGTATTGTCTTCTAAAAACCTGCAGCAAAGGGGGCAGTGCTAGAAGCTTTTGGTATAAAAAAAAAAAAAAACTGGCTTTTTTCTTCTCTCATTCATCACAGTGATTGCCCAGATCAATTCACATTTGTGCTTTACCTGGCTCTAACTCAAATGCATCTCACCAGAATGCTATAAATAATGGTAAATGTTCGCTATCCCTCCAGCTGGGGGTTTGCTGCAATCTATGTGATGTGCATCGGTATCTCCTAAATTGATTGTGGCTGTTCAGGGCTTTCGGAGGGAATCAGGACCACTGGATACGGTTTCCTGTTATCTTCTTCATTCTGCTTATAGAGTTGCAGTACCAAGCAGACCTGCTAGGGGGCAGCACAGCACTGTGAATGACTATGTAGTGCTCATGATGAAGAGAACATCTGCATGCTAGCTGCTTTTGGATTCCTGTTTAACACATGCTTTCTAACACAGGGATAATGCGCAGTCTCTTCTTCAGAGTGGAGCTTGTGTGAAAGACAATAACAGACTGTGAACATGTTGACACGCCAATGCAGAGTTCATTTTACTAAATTTCTTGAAGTTGTGTAATTTTTTCACAGAGGTGTTTGAAAACTGCTGGATCCATGTTTTTGGGATCGTTTATCTCAATATCTTTTGTAGCCATGTTTCTCCAGATCCCACTTTTAAATGCAATTCTACTTTGAAGACTAACTCTAACTCTAAACCTAACCCTAATCCTAATGGATTAATGGATCCTAATCCCAAGTTTGGCATCCAAGCCCTTGTGACCAGGCTTGCTCTCTCTGAATTCGTGCCTGTGTCTTCCAGATCAAGGCGATATTTTAAGCAGAAACTTAATCAATGGCGACTGGCCATTATTCATGGCGTTGGACCTGAATAACAAAGCAGCCCCACTGTCAGACTTCTGCCACTTAGCCGCTTTAACCTTCGAACTTTGGGCAGAATCATGTCTTCGCTTTGTTCTTCCTCATTGCCTTCATCGTTTGCCTTCACACTTGCAAACAACCCTGTCAAGTCTTCATTAGAGAGGTGCAAGATGATACATGAGGAAAAATAAAGAAGACTCACCTCCATAGCAAGTAATCACCCATTACTAGACAGAGCAAGTCATCCATTGTCCTCTCTGGGAAGACACGTCCATTAATCACTACTGGCAACTGCCTCAAATTTTCTGTTTTTCGGAAGGCTTAGTATCCACTCCATTTGCCTCGGCTTTTAGATTGAGCTTAACTTCCACTTATGCATTGAGCCTTTAATAGCTGAGAGTAGCTTTGGTTTTAAAATTTGGAACAAAAAAGCTTGGACTTTGTCCCTCCCTGTTACACTCTGCCGGTAATCAAAGACAAACCAGTTATTGAGTGCTGCTAAGAGGGTGGATGGATTAAATGCTCCCTGGAGGAGCTGCTTCACCACTTTTGCTAGCCATTATAGCCTACTCCAGCGGAGGTAGTTCGGGCTAAGCTAGTTCAAGCCCTCGTCCAGTCTCGTTTGCAGAAAATTGTGCTGATCTGTCTTGGAAAGCTGTTCCTGTCATCCCCCGCTTGATTCACCATGTGCCTTATGCCCAGCTAATGCTCAGCTACCGTGTTAAACACCAGAGGATCCTCATGCTAACCTTTGATTAACCCCAACCAGCCATGAATGCAGTCCTGAAATGCCCTGATCCTCAATTCTAATTTTGCTGAGACTAGCAAGCCATTAGCTGATGAAATATATAGCAATTCTCTGAAAATGAATGATGATGAAGTAATTTTGAGAACACATGTGGCTATGACCAGTCCACAATCTGCCAGCTCATGAGTCCAGCTGTCTTTGTGCTCTTGTTGCTAGCATTGCTGAATTGTTTCAAAGGGTTAGTATGCTCAAAGTTATAATAATAGTAATTTAAAAAAAAAAACTAACTATAGAACAATCGATGCAGGTCGATCATTTTAATTTAGGGAAAGTATAGCTTTCTTCCAAGTCTAGTTAGCACTTTCTGTGGATGCAATTTTAGATGTTCAATCTATATGGAATCACGCTATTTTGCACAAGCAGTCGATTTTAGTAAGCTGATGCAAATTTGTAGTACTTTAAATTTTAAGTGAAATGTAAAAACATTACTAGCTTGAGTGACCTGAAATCCTGAGGTTTTCCCATGAAGTCTATCACTTTTTTTGGTACGAGTAAACAATTTTGGGACGAGGGCCCTGAACTCTTGTTTGCCCCCTGGCCGTTTCACAATAAAGCTGTTAGCACAAACTGCCAAACAAAATATGACTGACGCTGACCCCCTGACCGGCAATAAACTGAACAATTTCCTTTACACTGCAAGATTCAGAGCTAAGCCGCAAAGTGGACAATTACATTAGAGCTTGTTTGAAGAGTGTGCCGACTAGTTTGCTAACAGCATCAAAAAAACTGTACAAAAAAAATGATTTTCACGAGATGTGCATTAAGCACGGACACGCGAATGGTAACAATGTTTATTACCAGGACCGTCTGCGTGTCCGGGATGAACGTGCTTTGTGTGTATCCTGCGTGTAGCAAATGAAAATATTATGTATCTGAAGCTGACTGCCGCACGAGCATGAGGTGTCTTGATCTTTCTCGCTGCGCTCCTTCAGCGAAAAATGGCTGCTTACATTAGGTGCGTTTTCATTTTAAAAAGCATAACTTTATGCCCATATCCCGGCTTTTTCCACCCTCAAAAAACATTTTTATTCTAAACACCTTTTTAAACGAAAACACACTGGTGTCAACAGAGCGCGGTAAAGTTAGTTTTAGATTTGATATTTGCCTATGCTGCTTTAGGGAGCGTCTGCAAATTTACATCTCAGTACTAAACGAAGTACAAATTTCTACTAATTGCGCCTACTTTCACATGCAGGCACCGCTGATGTCATTATCTTATGTGTAGCCTGTTTGATTTTATCAGACGACAACTGGAACACTGTTCTGTCACTATTTCATATTCATCCCGTTTTATGACAACAGAAGCACAAATATAAAAAACATGTACTGATAATTTAGCTGTATCAGAACACAGTATGGACACATTAGGCTATGTGTAGCCTAAACAGGTTTGTTTCATTAAATATAATAAGTAATATAATAATGTATGCTTCTGAATCTTAACTGTAACATGTTGTCTACAACATGAAATGATAAAAGTGTCTGCTAAATGAATAAATGTAAATGATAATGAAATAATTATGTGTACATGAAAACTGTAGAATCACTGGACATAACTATGGGGCACCACAAAGCGCAGCAGCAACTTTGACAACAAAAACAGTACCTCAAGGTTGATGGAAGTAAATGGGTGCAAATGTATAGGGCCCCATTCCTATATTTGCCTGAGGCCCCAAATTCACTAAATCCGCCCCTGCTGACACCAATCAAAAACTGCTTTAAGATTACTCAGAAGATATTGAATCGTATGGCTTTTGACTGCTAGCAAGAAAGGGCATGTGTACTTAATGGTGAAACGTGTGTTTTCTTCACTGCT
>JAUMHI010000074.1:4322915-4334643 GCA_032359435.1 Enteromius unitaeniatus
GCTTAAGCTAAGCCCCGTTTGTGAAACCGGGCCTAAGAGTAGTAAATATGTTTTCATACCATAGCCAAGTGAACTTGTGTCTTCATCTAAATCAGCCTGTTGTTATAGCCCTGCCTGTGAGAATCAAGCTCGAGTCTGAGTGTGTGCGTTTGTCAGCTGGTTGTGAGTGTGAGTTATATTTGCTTTCAGCCACTCTTTACAGCACGCGCTGCATAAGTGCACGAGACTGTCAGGGCACTTCATCACACAGGCTTTTTGGTAAATGCAAATGCAGGGCTTGATTCTCCCTCGCTCATGCGTCACCCTCTTCAAGAGTCAAGGTGAGACGGGGAAAGGCATCAGGAAAAGGAAGAGACTAGGCCAGAACGAGCTCTCAGGATAGAAACCTGCACTTACTGGAGCCCTGGACTGCATTAATAGTACTTTTTTTAGATTCAGTCTAGGACAGGGGTGTCAAACTCATTTTAGGTTGAGGGCCGGATCAGAGAAAATGTCCCCTTGTGTGGGCCGAATAATTGTTTGTTAAACCCTGACACCTTTGAAATTCTTCGCTCACAATTACAGTAATATTAACCATACAATCTACAATATAAGTTACAAAAATCTAGAACACTTAAGATTATAGTTATTTTAGGGGTGTGCAGTATTGACACATAATGTCAATTTTCATTGATTTATTAATAATTTTTTACCATATTTTTCACTGTGTTTTTTGAGAAAGAACTTTAGTTATTGCCATGGATAAATAAAGTCGCCATTAGGTGGCAGTAAATGCCCTTCTATATGAGTGATCCATTGACTTGTTGGTTAAAAAGACTGATTCAAAACAGCTGATTTGTTAAATATCTGTTGAGAAACAGCCAGTGATTGCCTTTATGAACGGGCCAGTGCTGCTCGGAACCCACAACCGGTTGGCTTTGTTAAAACATTTTTCTCGCCGAATCAGAGATAAGCAGACAGCATTGTGACGACAATGTAACACACTTAATACTAGCTTAATAATACACTTCTGTTTGTTGAACTGTTGTATAAAATCTATTAATTTGGGATTGCGCTGACATTTTAGTTATAACGTTAGTTAGATAGCTCTCTCTATTTATATACTGTATATACCAGGACAGGACATTTTGCCTCCATATTTACATGAGGCTAAATTAGAACTATTCTGATAGCCTTAATCCATCACTGAAAAACTGTCATGATCCTTTAATTTTTTAATAATGTTACAATACAGTTAGGATATTATTACATGATAAATATCGCACACTCGTCGCTTGTTTACTCTCTCCATACGAACTGTCCAGGCATAACATCAATGTGTATATATATATATATATATATATATATATATATATAAATATAAACACACTTCATGGATGAATATTAATGACACGTGCAAATAAAACATTGGTTATATAGCCAAGGCATGCTACTCTTTTACATAGATTGCTATCATTTCCCATCATCCTCCAGTATATCAGAACAGGCTCATCATCCAGCTCACTGTAAATGGAAATGAAGCCATCAAAGAGTGAATTCAGTCTCAATCAAATCGATTTTTCTATTCATGGAACAATAGCTGCTCTTTCATGTAATCAGCTGCCGTGTCATCTTCTTTCTTTCTCACAGAGAAGAGCCGTTATGTAATCCGCTTCTGAGTTCATCTGCAGTCTCATTGTTCATTGAAGCGCCAACTGATTGGCTTATGCGCATTTCTTCAACCTTTGATTGGTGCCACCTTGGCCAACCAGCTTGGGAGCTGCTGAAAGAAGAGGTACAAATAGGTTACTAAAGATAAGACAACAGCTTGTTAGGTGTTAATGGCTACATCGCTGTAAAGATCCCTGCTAATGTAGTCAGGGAAGATTTTAGTCATTTTATTTCACCTTATGACAGCAATTACCAAACCAAGCACATCGTTTTCCAAGGACAAATACTCTATTTGTGTCCATCAAACAAAATGGCAGGGCAAAAGTCAGCTTGGTCCCTGATGTTCCTTATGGTTTTGGAATTAGAGATTAGTTAGAGACAATACATTATAGTTAACTTTGGCTGCATGACACATGCTATTACTTATTAAAGCTGTTGAAACCAGAGATTTTATTCCAGTTAAAAAAGAAAAAAAATCAAACAATCCACACGTAGGGTGAAACCAACAGACACACAAGTATCTTGGATTAAGCCCAGGTGAGTTTAGTACTTTACTTTAACAGTAAGCACTTTTATGAAGGAAATACACCAAATATCCTGCCTAATATTGTCTGCACACTGCCATATAAAACACCTTTTTGAACAGTCTTTTTACTTAAAAGGATACTCCACCCCAAAATTATTATATTTTGTTACTCACTTATCCTCATGTCATTCCAAACTCACAAAAGCTTTATTTTAAATATGTTAATGCTTTGAAATATGCCCCATGCCAAATCTCCTCTTAAAAAAACCCTACAGTCTATGACAGGGGTCACCAATTTTGGTCCTGGAGGGCCTGTTTCCTTGCAGAGTTTAGCTTCAACCCTATTCAAACACACCTGAAGCAGCTAATCAACGTCTTACTAGGTGTACTTGAAACTTTACCATTTGAAGTTGAGGCAAGTAAGAGCTAAACTCTGCAGGACACTGGCCATCCAGGATCAAGTTTGATGACCCCTGGTCTATGAAAACCCATAGATATGAAGCTGGATATGTGTGAAGCTAGCATCTGTTTTCAAATCTCACAGCATATTAATATTGTTTTAACATTGATTATAACATGATATTCATCAAGTAATTGTGTGAAAATTACGCTTTATTAATCAATTGCAATTATATGTATATTTTGTGTGCACCAGGGAACATTTATACCAAGAGGCGGAATTTATTTGTTGCACTGTCAATCTATTCATTATAGTATTGACATATATTGTATTATTGTACTCTTTCTATTCAAGACAGCAAGCACAAAATGACACAGTGCTGGCCACGAGAACCACAAACAAGCTGCGGCTGCTGGGAATATGGTCGGGTATGGGCAGAAAAGCTGTTTTTCGCTGATCTTAAATCAGTGTTGAGGTTAGCTATATTGGTGTTGAAGTGAAGGGTTGAAATATCTGGTCACAGACCAGTGCAGGAGGCCAACATTAGATAATGGTTTCTCTTGCTGACAGTGCAAGTGTCAATATTCAACTCTAGTGCGAGACAGCCCAACCAAAGCCTTTCTCTTTTGCAGACAGATTCACATTTGACCTTTGATTTGATTTCTTGGAATGTGTGCAGTGGCCCCAACTGAGACCCGGAATCCTCCTGATCCCTCCCTTCGCTTTTTCCATCAGCTCTCTCGATGTCCCAATGAGAACGAGAGAGAGACTGCTGGAGAATGAAAGAGGTGGACCCGTGTTCGTGACAGTGTGAGACAGAGAGCGCATGAAGTCAGGTATGTTTGTGGAGCTTGTCTTAAAAAAGACATTTTATCATATTTGGCATCTCGGTGCAATGGTGCAGCGGTTACGCTGACTGACAAATCACTTTGACAAACTGATCTAGTTTTATCCAGATAAACAGCCACTGTGTCTTAGTAGCCCATCAGATGTGGATATGTGACACAGGTGGGAGGGAATGCATCAATTCTGCTGTCAGTGACACTGACCCATCACTAACCCAGCAGATGGGTTACACAAACAGACTCAACCTGGCATTTGGGCAAAAAATAACCCTCTTTGCTGCGCTGCATGTATGAATGTTTGTGTATAATGCACAGTGGTTATTCACTAACCCCACCCACAATTCCTGCCAGACATGGGACTCGAGCCCATGACCTTTGGGTTACAGGTCCAACTCCCTATCCATTAGGCCATGACTGCCCCCCTATATAACTTTCTATAATTTTTAAATTAATAAGTAATTCAAATTAATATATTTACATATAATGCAAATATACTAAGGTATTATATATATACTAAGGTATGTAATGTAAAAGACACAGGATAAATACACATCCAAACAATAGGGAAAACTTAAGACACCTGTGCTACACAGCTGGCAAATAATTAACTCATAATCACATAGACAGGAAATCCAAAAAACGGAAAGACACGTGAAAATGAAATGAAACCAAAACATAAACCAAAACACAGTCATGACAGACATCATGACTGTCACGATTCAGAGGCATGACGAGGACAAGCGGATCCAAATGCAGACTTTTTATTAACAAACACAGGGTGGAAACCAGCAGGGTCGATGCACAGTGAGCAGGAACATCAAAGGCAAAAGACACAAGAATAATACTAATGCGTAGAAGAGGTTGGGCGAATGGCAAACGACATCCAAGGGGGGCAAGGCAAGAGCGAGAGTCCGGGGCAGGCAAGGTCAAGAAACGTAAATCCAAACAGAATACATAGAACAAGAAAGGCTTACAAGGGGAGAGAAATCACGCGTAAATCCACAATGATCAGCTACTAAGAACACACAAACAAACCCTTAAATACACAGAGGAACTAATGAACAACCATGGCGACAAACAAGGTGGGAGGAGACAAATGTCCATAATAAGAGTCCTAAACAGAGAACGCAGAGACAGGTAAACAGAAAAAATAGTCCGGGCTGGAGTGCCCTCTGGAGGCTTCAGAGGGGAACTCCAATGAAGATCATTACAATGACACTTATACAGTGTTTTCTTTAATGATTTTTCTGTTGATATTATAAGATAATATTAAACTATTAAAAATTATTATTCACATATGTTCTGAAATTACCTTCTTTTATACCTTCTTAATTTATTTATTTATTTTTACATTGATAATGTAACTCTTAATTAATAAGAGGATCTGGGTTCTAATCTGCCTTGGTATACATTTTTGTTGAAAGGGGTCATCCGGTGCCGCAAGCTGTTTGGACGGAGATGTGTGTTGGGAGTGTGTGTACACAACCACCCTACAATGATAAAAATCCACAAGTATTTTAATTAAATTAAAAGAAAAATAAGTTGCCCCTTCTGAAATCAAGCCATTCTTAAATGCATGTTGGTGTGGCATATCATTCATGATCCAGAACACAGAGCAGAGTGATTTCTAAAGAGCTGTTTTTGACAGGGTAAAATTAGCGTTTTTTACACTATCTTTGAGAAATTTTAATGCAATCTATATTGCAAACTTTCCATCAAGATCCTAAAGAATCATATTATATAGTGGAAAATTGCCTTTTTATGACCCTTTAACTTATCCAAAACTGCAGCTGTAACAGGACCACATTTATTTGCATTATCTTTTGTGATTTGTGTAGAATGGATAGCAAGATGCAAAAATGAGGGCGGTAACATTTTGCTCACCTGATAACAACTGCAGCAAACGTTGAACAAAACATTCAAAATAAGTAATTCCAGTGCTACATCCATGAACAAATGAAAAAATTGCATTGGTATTTCATAAAGTGCTGAGGTTGTCTTCACCCCACTGTGACATATATGACAGTCTGAATAAAAGTGCACATCAGGAAATGTCTGCTTCTCCATCTTTATCTCACTCTCTGTTTTTCTCTCTTCTCGTCTTCCTCTCTGATTGGAGTCTCATGATGATATTCGTGGTGCTTTAAAGAAGCGGATTCTATAATGTTAACTATGCACTTAACTGACCCTAGCAGAAACTTCATCAGAAACTCAGACCTGTGTAGTTCAGACCAAAGGGGATGCTGAACAACTCGACCCGTTCCTTCAGCTTTTAGTCATTAGAGACTCATTTTTATTCAGCCCTTTTAATCACTTCATCGTAGTTTGACCTTCCTCTGTGCTTGCATCGCTTACCTTTGATGCTTCAAACAGATACTGTAAGAATCAGCAAACGATGAATATGAAAACGGCGGTAAATCTTATGGGAGAAGAAGGAGGGGGAGCAAAAGGAAGTTGGGAGGAATTAAAAAGCAGCAAGTACTATAGAGTTTGTGGAGGTGGATTTGTACTTTCCGACGCTTTCATTGCAAGCCACATTCTGCAGTCTGACCTTGTATCTCTATAGTTTAATTCTCCACTGGATCGAGTCATTAGTATTCCAAGAAGAAAATTCATCAAGGCGGCTGAAATATATAGAAATGTGTTTAATGTATAATCTCAGTGATGTGACCAATTGTAAGACTGCAAGAATGTGCCCTGTTATTACATAGCAGTCTTTTGCTATGAGAAGACATTCGGATTAAAGTTCAAGCTGAAGTGTGGTTGATTTCTAAAGCAGGTTTGAAAGCAGCAACATGGCTGACCAAAGTGATGGACGATTCACAGATGTAACAAAATAAAACAACAGCCACAACAAAGCATAAAACATCAAGAACAATAGCAATGAACTAAAAGAAAAAATTGAGACTTGATTTGAACACATTTAAACTCATTTCTGAATAGGTTTTATTTTGCTTTGTTGTGTATTGTTTTTGTTTATTTTTCTTTTTTTCTGTTGAGTTATGTGTTTTTTTTTGTTATCCCTTTTGTTTTGATGCTGTTTTTGGTTTGTTGTCTTTTTTTATTTTTGTTTTGCTTTGTTGCGTTTAGTTTTTCTCTTGTGTTATGTTTTGTCTTTTAACCACGTTTTTTTATCCTTTTTGTTTTGATGCTGTTTTTTGTTGTTCTTTTTTGTTTTCTTTTCATCTTTTTTGTTTTGTTTGGCTTTGTTGTGTTTTGTATTTGTGTTTAGTTTTTCTTTTTTTCTGTTGTGTTGTTTTGTTTTTTACCGTTTTTTTCTTATTTCTTTTGTTTTGATGCTGTTTTTTGTTGTTCCTTTGTTTTCTTTTTATCTTTTTCGCTTTGTTTTGTTTTGTTTTGTTTTTATCACTTTTTTGTTATCACTTGTTTTGATGCTGCTTTTTGTTGTTCGTTTTCTTTTTCTTTGTTTTGTTATTTATTTGGTTTTGATGGTGTTTTTGTTTTTTGAGACTTGATTGAGACTTGATTTTAACACAAAAGCAAAAAAGGTCAAACTAAATTCTAAATGTTTTCTTTTGCTTGGTTGTGTTTTGTTTTCTTTTTTCTGTTGTGTTATGTTTTTTTTTTACAGCTTTTTTGTTATCACTTGTTTTGATGCTGTTTTCTGTTTGTTTTCTTTTCCTCTTTTTTGGTTTACTTTGTTTTCTATTTTCTGTTGCGTTTTCTTTTTCTTTGTTTTGTTATTCCTTTTGTTTTGATGCTGTTTTCGCTTTTAGTTTTTTGTTTTGTGAGGGATCAAATCCTTGGCTGTAGCCACTACACCACACCACCCCTCACAGATGAGCAAGACTTTTCTTGTGTAGTCAGCAGTGCTAAGCAGTGATAAACTATTCTGATTGTCTTACGAAACGGCTTCAGAAATCTATTTTTACCGCAGCAGCACACGGGATTGTTTTTGGCATATCTAAACACTGATATCTCCTGTCGTAGGTCACTAAACATGGTTTGCTTTCTTGATTGTGGTGATCAAACACAAAGCATTAAAGCCACTCGGTTCGATGGACTTATGCGGTGTATTTTAATGACATAATTCTATTAATCTGCATATGAATTATGAGGAGTTACACAACTTCGAAAAGCCTGTAAATTCTGGTGGCGGATGGCTGATTTATCGATTGCGCGTAGTAGAGATGCATTCTGCCATGTCCATGTAAGCTATAATGTTATTGCTAGTCATTAATCAAACCTGACAGAAACAAACTGCATCGCAACATCTTTTACTCACAGCTTAAGTCAACTACAGACAGAGAGACAAAGACAGATAGATAGATAGAAAAAGATGAAACAGAGAGAAAGAGAGTGAGAGCCAGCTATGACTATGACGGAGTGGGTCTGTCGTAAAAAGGAAAGAAAAATCAAGGTCTGGAAATTGGCCCCTGCTTTAGAAGATACAAGTACAGTACAGTGGCAAGAAAACGCTGTATTCAATCACACTATCAGTCTGATTCCAACCCTTGTGAGCTACAGGAGGGCCTTTCCTTTGTGACCTGCTCTACTGAACTTTTTTGGATTGTTGTGATATTTTAAAATATATAAAGCAACTCGTATTAAAAGCATTCTTCCAGTACAGATGATAATTCACTGAGGTTGTAATTTATTCTAATATTCTGGGTAAAAGTGCCTTTTGCCTTTCACTAGGAAACAATTCATATATGCTACCAGGACCCACCAGGATCCAGTGGGTTTTCTTTAGGACATTGGCTGGGTAAGGACACTGCTAGGATGTTATTAGTCCTCGAGCAGGGCTCTTGATCGCTCGAGGAATACGTACAAGAATATTTAGCACTCGCCTCTCTCTCCGATCTACCGGACTGTTTACGAATAGACTTCTTTTGCGAGGGGGTTGATTTCCTGCTCGTATCACGACTAATCCGCAAGGGTCCTCATACCGCGCTTGTGGATTTTGTTGACTATGCGTTATTGGGCGTTGGAGGAACGCGACCCCAGCGCAGCATCTACATCTGAATTGGTGGATGCGTCGGAGCGCGACCACTAAATGGCTGCAGCGACGAAGTCTGATCATGCAATGGCGGACATCACGGCTTTCCGTCGCGTCACAGCTGCCATTAACCAACCATGTCAAGTCACTGCTGATGTTCAGAAGCCACGCCCATCCATAGCAGGCCCTCATTAGTTAACTAACGGTTTTATAACTTCTTATAATTCAATTCAAGCTGTTACAGATCTGCATATGTCCAGTCAAGTTAATACAATCTTCACCTGTCAGGTCAAGTCAACACTGAATGTCACGTCATCGCCGCTTTACCCATGTCACGTCACACCTTGCACGAGCATCCAGAACTCCCTCACATCTCAATTGAGCAGTCTTAGCCGCTGCACAAGATGGCCACAAACCCAGAGCCACAGCCACTGCACAAGATGACCTCTGCCCCCGAGCCACAGCATAAGATGTGCCACAGTCAACCCACTGCCACAACCAACCCATTGATGGTCGCTGACCTCGAGCCAATGCACAAAATGGCCACCAGCCACAAGCCACTGAACAGGATGGCTGCCATAGAGACTCCATTTCCCCATGAATGTTTTTCCAAGTCCGCCTCAGAATCACTAGTGGTGTCGGCTCAGGCCGTAGATCCTCTGGAGGTTCTGCCAATGGCTGCACAAACCCCAGAAGTTTTGACCCTGGAGGGTCTGCCAGTTTTCCCTGCACTGTCTGTTTCGTCGTGGCTCTGGGTGCCACTACTGCTGTTCCACGGTCCAGACCCTCCACAGTCTCCCTTTGTCACAGCAACCTTATCTAATTGATTATTATTATTAAATACTTTTACATTAAAAAAGATAAAAAACAACAACACTGTTAAATATGCAAATCTTAGTTTTTAAATTTTTTAGTTCAATTGCATTTCTTTTTATCATTTTGTATTTCAAATTGTTGGATTTGTTTTATATCAAAATTACTTCTAATTTCTTTAGGAATTAATTGCTGATTAAATCAAATATAAAATATTACATAAAAAATAAAAATCATAAAAAAATTTAAGATTGAAAAAAGGCCATATAGATATTATTTTATAAGGAAGCAAATACATTATTAAACATAAAAATCTGAAAATGTTGCAGTTTTAGTTAACTTCACTTACTGTTTTTTTTACCATTTTAATTAATCAATTTGTTTCTGTTAAAGTGTTGAATTTACATCTCAAAGATTGCTTATTTTAAGATTAATATTTCAAAAATTGCTTATTATACTATAGTATATATTATATAAATGGGTGAAAATGACTGTTTGCACCTCACTAGGAGAAAAAATATTTACACATTTAAAAAAAAAAAAAATCTGTTCTGTTGAAATTTCAGTTTGCCCTCAGTGATAAGCTCTACTACGACTTTATCTCAGAATATTTTTTTTTATTATTATTAAAAAAGCCTAAGCAGTATCGCATCTAAGTGCCAAACAAATCCATAAGCAGCACATCATCATAAGATAATTTATAAGTAGTACCAAGAACTACTGACAGACTGTATTTATTCACTGTGACTGAATGGTTTGGGAAGATTACCAAGCGATGTCAGCATAAGCTAATTAATATTCATGAGCTCCACCTTCTCTGTGTAGTGATGTCACAATTCATCTATATAGACAGCAACTCATGCAAACAGCATGTAGAGCACCGAAGACTCCATTCTCGTTTGGTTTCAGCAAATTTAGCCACAAAATAATCACTTCTACAATAATTTGTAGACTGCAACGTTGAGTATATTTATAATATACACACAATCTATTCCTCTGAGGACAAATGAGTCTAAGCAACTTATGCTTCCTACCTTTTGTAAGACATCTTGTAGGACAAGGAAGTCTGTGAAATGAGAACATTGATCTTTTGAGGTGCCGCCCCATGGGGTCAGCAGAAAATCTGTATTTCTATTTGATTCAGTGCATCATGCTGCTTTAATTTCCATGTTTATGAGAACCTGAGTGCAGCAGTTTTGGGCCTACATAATAATTAAACTCCCCCCTTAGGATATTTTGTGTACTCTATGTAAATACTTCCGGATTGCAGCATATTTAAAGTACGTAAGTATTTAAGTACGTAAGTAAAAATTTAAAATACGTTCTTCTCAGCATTAGGGTCCAATGTGGATCCAAAGATGTTGGCTCTAGATGTATTAACATTAAATAAACCAGAAGTGACTGATTCAAGCAGATTTTGGGTAGTGGAGATGGTCAGCGTTACTCCACAAACACCTTCCCCGTTTCCCCATCAAACTCATAACAGATTACAAGCAAGTGCTTTGCCAGTAGCAAACTCTGCTCTAGATTTGCCAGTGCACTTATTTCCATGGAAACCCCTCCCTTGCATCACATGCTTGCATGTGGCCGGTTTCATCGCTCTTGTGCTCAGCGTGTACCGGAGAGCGCTGAATCACATGTTTCTATAAAACTGCATCTAAAGACAATCTTCTCCAATTGTGGTTAATGGGTAAAATTGTGACAACGCTTGATCAAATCACATCTTTAGTTTATTTTGATACGGCAAGTGAGTAAATTACACCTTATCCGGCGTGAGGAGGGAAAGAAATCTAAATTTACTAAATTGGTGGACGAATAAATAATGAACTGTTTTCAGATTGCAATTGATTTGAACTGACAGCAGTGTTAAGAAAATGCACCGTTTACCAAACACACACTATTAGAGGAAAAAGGACTTGGAGAGGAAAAAAAGCTTTTTAAGAATCTTCACAAAGCTCTTTTCTGTACACTAACAGTTCATAGTGATATAGTCTCTCAAGCTACAAAAGTAAGGATATTAGTGCAATAAAAAAATTAATTGCATCCAAAACAAAAGCTTTTGCCTTACGTAATTAATGCATATATTGTGTATATTTATGATGTATATATAAATACACACGCACATGCATGTTTATGTTTAAGAAGAATTATATATATAAAAAGTGTTATATTGTTATATTGCAGCCATTTGCTAAAATCATTTATGTATGTTTTTTTTTCCCTCATGAATGTACACAAAGCACGCCATATTGACAGAAAAACCCAGAATTGTGGACATTTTTGAAGATTTATTAAAGAAGAAAAACTGAAATAATCACATGGTCCTAAGTATTCAGACCCTTTGCTCAGAATTTAGTAGAAGCACCCTTTTGATCGAATACAGCCATGAATCTTTTTCCACACCTGGATTTGGGGATTCTCTGCAATTCCTCCTTGCAGATCCTCTCCATTTCTGTTAGGTTGGATGGTAAACGTTGGTGGACAGCCATTTTTAGGTCTCTCCAGAGATGCTCAATTGGGTTTAAGTCAGGGCT
>JAUMHI010000074.1:4334743-4349029 GCA_032359435.1 Enteromius unitaeniatus
AAACACAAGGAATGGACATTAGACCAGTGGAAATCTGTGCTTTGGTCTGATGAGTTCAAATTTGAGATCTTTGGTTCTAACCACCTTGTCTTTGTGAGATACAGAAAAGGTGAACGAATGAATTCCACATTCCTGGTTCCCACTGTAAAGCATGGAGGAGGAGGTGTGATGATGTGGGGGTCCACTGTTGGGGATTTATTCAAAATTGAAGGCACACTGAACCAGCATGGCTACCACAGCATTGTGCAGCGACATTGCCATCCCATCCGGTTTGCGTTTAGTTGGAAGATCTTTTATTTTTCAACAGGACAATGACCCCAAACACACCTCCAGGCTGTGTAAGGGCGATTTGATCAAGAAGGAGAGTGATGGAGTGTTGCGGCAGATGACCTGGCCTCCACGGTCACTGGACCTGAACCCAATCGAGATGGTTTGGGGTAAGCTGGACAACAGAGTGAAAATAGTATTTTAAATAAAAAGAAAAATAATTTAAATAAAATGTATTCAATTTTCAATTATTATCAGATGTATACAGTTTTATTTATAATTCCAGTTTCTAGGCATAATGGGAAATAATATTTTAACTAAAATGTTTAAATGTTGGGTATTTATTTTTTATTTATAATGTCAGTTTCTAAGCATAATGCAATATAATGTCATTAATATTATAGAAATAAAATAGCAAAATGACATATTTTTAATATATGATAAATATAAAATATCTACCTGTCTTATATCATGTCAAATAATATTGCATTTAATAAAATAATTCTAAAGTATATTTATACTTTCTAAATGTTTAGAACATTAAATATTTATATTGATCATTAAAATGTAATACTATTTAGTAAAAGTAAATTGAAATTATTCATTTATTAATAGTCACATTTATGGTGTGATACATCATCATGCTGTTTTCAAATCTGTCAAATAATTATGCTTTTAACAGTTTTTGACAGCAATACTGCATTTTTTTTTTTACACAAAAGTATCATGTGACTTGAGAAGACTTTGACTATAGTGCACAGACCATATGAGCCACTTAATTTGCTGCTTTATAGTGCAGTAATGGATAGATAAAGTAATGCAGCACATCTGTGCCGTGCCTTGTTAGACTCAAGCCTGAAGATTACATCTTTGTCAGAATGCTGCTGGAGAGAGAGAGAGTCATGCTTTTCTACATATTTACTTAGTAGTTCAGGCTAGAATGTATTTTTCATTAGATATGAATGGAAATAGCATCTTCTCTGCCCCTGTGGACATCCGCTGTTCTTAATTTACAAATTGGAAAATGCATTTTGCCCATTTTGTCACTCCTGTACTCTTCTATTGTGCTGGAAATCAATCTGACTGAGTTGGTGAGAGAGCGAGAGAGAGAGAGAGAGAGAGGTGGAGTTGAGTAAAAGCCTGAAGGATGTGTGATTACTTTAAAAACACACCGACTGAGAATTCCCGCACCATCCTTGTGGTTTTCCTCAGCTCGTCAATCAGCACCTCAGGCTAAGACCTGAGTGGTGCTCCCATCATGTCACTCATCACCTCCTACAGCCAATCACAAAATAACCCTGTCCCCCAAGGGCCAATGGGATGGCAGCGTTTCAAAAGGAGCAGGTGTAGTCTATGTAGGACACTGTAGCTTTTTGCCGATTTGCTGAAACTGGAACCTCGGCACATTTTGGCGCTTCCAAACCAAACACATTTATTAGCAGTTTGTGTTTGCATCGGTTTTTATTTGTTTTGTTTGTGGTGCTATAAAATAGGGCTGTCAGTTTAACATGTTCATTTAGCATTCATTTTTTTTTTTTTATGTAAAATGAAACAATCTAAATATGAATTAATATAATTTCATGAGTTCACACTTCCTTATTAATAATGAAAGATTAATTGTGTTTGGCGTGCTGCCCGGTGAGAGGGCTAAGAGCTCGGTGGACTACGAGCCCTAGGGATTTTAACCCCTTGGCGTTGAGGGTTGGACAGAGCTCTGCGTCCGGCGCCAACCCCAAGTGCCCCCCGGTGAGGAAGGTGAGGTCTAAAGGCGGAGTAAGGTGAGGTGGAGGGATGCAAAGCATGAGAAAGCCATTCCTCTTTTTAACATTTAGCCATTAGATTTTTTAAAATTAAGAATTCAGTGGCTAAATATAACTAGATTTTTTGAAGATTTATTCATTAATTTTTTTATTAAATTAAAAAATAATTTAGTTTTAAATGTAGTTTATTATATTTCAGCCATTCCCTTTTTAAACATGTATAAATTTTTTATTTAATTGAAACAATCTGCCACAATAATGTATTTTTCATAATAGATTTAATTATTTTTAAAATATAATAGCTTTATAGATTTATATAAAAGCTTATTTATATAGTATTTAAAAATATATATAATATATGTTTTGAATATTTGACAAAATCTACAATATTTAATATAATTTAAAAATTATTTTCTGAATATATTTCTAAATAACTCTGTATATTATTTGTGTATTTAATATTATTTTTATTTTTTGCAGAAGTTGTCTACACTTAAATTGTATATTTAAAAAAAACTATTTAATACACATGATGACATAATTTAATAACAATAATAATAAGATATTCATGATATTATAAATATCCATTTTCCATACTGTACAATATTTTAATGTGATGCAAAAATTTACTTTAAAATGATTTTTAGTTTTCAAGATTTTTAAATGATCTTTTCTTTAAAAATTACATTTTATTATTTGCCATTTATCAGCCTTAACATTAAAGTAATTATATACTATTCATAAAGAACTTCACTCTTATCACAATTCCTCTTCACTTTGGTCGACTTCTCTTTCCGAAGTTCCTGGTGCAGGCCTGGAGGCCCTGTGTGCCAGAGTGAAGGACGGAGAAAGCGCATGGGAGAGCAAAGCAGGGGAACAGAGAGGGGAGAGAGGATACAGCGGAGGGGAACATCCTTTGTTCTCAGTGGGTGTTTTTGTCATTTTTGTGAATATTATTAGCACCTCAATTGAGGGCGAGTGAGAGATGTTCTGTTTGAAGCCTCCAACGATGACTTCGGTGTGACCTTGAGGCAGACGTCGTCTCCTTTTTTCCTCTCAGAACCTGTTTTGCAAATCCCACTAGTGATGGCTCTCTTTTTTTAAACAGGATTCAGTGGCCAACACATACATATTGGTCATTAGTTAGCAGCAATTACTGTGTAATGGGGTCTTCAGACAGGCTGGCTAGTGTATTTAGTTGATTATCCTCTCCTGAGAAACCTTATACATTTCTATTAAGTTCCTATCGCATGCCATCGATCATCTTTTAAAAGCTCTCATGGTCCGCTTTGGGTCTATCAATAGTTTTGGGATGGAATTTTGCATGTAATTACTCGAAGTGATTAGAAGTTACTTTGGCCCTGGAGTGTATAAAAGAAATTGGGGTTGCTCAAACGTATCGAAACTGATAAAAATGCCGATTTCTGTGTGCAGGGTTTCACTTTGTTGCTGGCCACTTTTACTCAAATACTTATGACTTCTGAATACATAAGTAGATGCATTTCTTTTTCTATTTTAACTGAAATGAAGAAAGCAGTACAAGTCTCACAAAAAAGCGGCAAATTAAGTTTGTAAAAAGAATAGATGATGAATTCTACCTATAAAACTAACCAGATAATAACACTTATTTATCTGCTTTAATAGGAGCACAGTCTTAATATTAAATGTGCTTAGGTGGTTTTTCACAGCGATATTATAGAAAAAAAATGTTTTGGTTCCACAAAGAACCATTCAGTCAGAGTTTCTTTAAAGACTCTCTTTTTACGTTTTCATATGTGAACAACCTTCTTTTGCCACAAAGAACATTTTGTGAAGGTTCAGATGTTCCCCGTGGTGGAAATGGCCAAAATTCTGGGGGGGACTTAATTACATACATTGGATGATTTTTTTTTTGGAAAACATTATAGTCCAAAATTTACTTTATATTGCATATAAAGATAAGCACTTGCAATTCCGGTCAAATTAAAGATATGTTGTGTTTGTAAATTTGCATGTTATAATTTAAGAATCATTAATGTTTGATAAAAAAAAGTGAATAGTGAAATCAAAGAATGGTTTCATTAAAAATATTAATAATAAAAATAGTATGATTGTGTCTCTAACTGGTCTGCTTAGCTAAAAGCACTTCTTTTATAGGTACAGTATTGCAAGATTTGTAGATTAGCTATACTAGTTTACATTTTACAAAAACGTTTGCAGTTAGTTTTTAATATTACATTTTTAAAAACACAGGAGCACTAGGAACAGATAGTTTCTGATGACAGAAATGAACCTTCCCATTGATATTTGTGCGTTTGTTTGATTATATTTGCAGAATATATCTGAACCCACCAGTAGGTGGCAGTAAGTCACTGTCTTTGTCACTGATTTATCCATTAAAACGATTCAGTTAAATGGTTGATTTGTTTAGTAATAAAGCAGTTGACTCTCTTTTGAATGGGTCATTGAATCATCGACTCGCTAATTTTGTTTAAACGCAGAGATTCATTCATAAACGAAAATAGAGCAAACAACAGTGTTCCTAAAATGTAAGTCACTTAATATTAACTTTTGCATAAAAAATATAAAAATAAATTTGCAAACTTGCTCTCCTCGCGATCTCAGAAACACCATTTTAATGAATACAGCTCTATACGCCATACATTTATTATAGGCCTATTAGTTACATCGTCTCTATACTTTGTTTGCTACCATGAATGACAAACACTGCAGATCTGTCCTGTGAGGAGCATGACATGCAGCGATAGAAAACCATTTCTATTGACTGTAGTCTAGGTTTATGGCATAAACACAGCGCTGCATTACTGTGCAGAACTGGGACAAAGAGTATAGAAGCTTATATACTCTTAGCTGGGATCGCTTTTGTAGTCAATTTAAATGGATAAAACATAGAAGTCACTTTAATTTCAAAATAAGCCCTACAAGTTGGAAATAAAACGACATCCCCACTCCAAAGTCACTCCCAGGACCCAATTTCCAGCCCTGCTTGTTCCATCAATTAATTTTTTTTAAAGAAAAAAGCATTTATGTAAAATACAAATCTGCAATTAATGCGTTTTAACTTTTAAGTCAAAATTGGTTTAAGAGTTTTTTTTTTATATTTTGGCTGGAAGTAAGTAAGAAAAATATTTTTTTGCAGTGTACATATTTGTTTTTAGACTGATCTGTGCATATTTCTTTCCTGATTTAGACAAGATGACTTTTTCACTGGAGAAAGTAATACTGTTGATATATAATATTATGGATTTGTTTCTTACAATCAGTTTTCACTTCACAAGATGTTGATTGATGGACTGGAGTCTCTTATTCTGATGGCACCCATTCACTGCAGAAGATCCATTCATCACCAAACCTTTCAGATTTGACGGACAAGGGTGTAAATCACTTAACCCTGATCATAAGCCTAAAACAGATATTTCCTGAAAAAAAATATCCCTCCAATCTGATTGGTTGATCCAGGAACATCTTGTACTTGGTGGAATCATGCTCAGCTTATAGTGCTACATTTTTGGTGAATTATATTTTTTTAAGGCTAGTCATTTTGCTGTAAAGAACTGTTTAACTTTCTCCTTCTAATTTCTCTTTAAGTCACACAGAAGCCTGATTCAGATTCAAAGCTTTGACGTTGGCGTTCAGGACATCTGCTGGATCACATAAGGTCTACACTGCCTCTCGTCTTGGACACTGAGGGAGAGTCTGGTGGTCCATCGCAATGAAGTAAAGTTTCTGCTCTAGCTTCTTTAATGCTCTGGTTTACAAATATTCTTAGCTTCTGATGATAAATTGCTTGTGAGTTTCCTCATTTGTAAGTCGCTTTGGATAAAAGCATCTGCTAAATGATTAAATGCAAATGAAAAAGAAAAATCACATCTCATCAGGCACAGTGAAGTGAACCAAAAACCATTGTTTTAATTTCAGAGTCGTTCAAAGCGTGGGAAAAAAAAACAGAAAAATTACCCAGAGCGGTCATAAATAAGCTAATTAAGTTAATGTAAATGTTGACTCTACAGTTAGTACATATTTTGTGGAATGTTGATGAAAAAAATAAATTAATTTACTACTTAGCAGGGTTTTACAACAAAAAAACTATATTTTAATTGATATTTTAAATACAATTTACATTATATCTTTAAGTTATTTTAAAATTGTAATACGTTTTTACATTAGTACTCTTTTTACAGTATTTTTAATTAAATAAATGAATTCAAGTGACATAAAAAGTGTCACAAAATCCTAGCACCCAAGCCTTAAAAAAAGTTGTATACAGTTGCATTAAAATTTATTTAAAAGATGCTTTTATTACAAATTAGGAAAAGTTATGGGTAGGATTCAAAGTTCATCATCCTTGGTGGTGAATAATTGCTGTATGCAAAAGTGTCATTATACAAAATGTTAAATACTTCAAAATTCATAAAATAATTGATATTAAAATAATAAATTATCCACCATCTGTTTAGTTGACTTAAATGCATGTCTTGTCTAGTCAAAATTACTGCATCTAATCTAATCTGTCGAACGTCTCAGGAGAACTTGAAGGCTGTGAGCGCCTTAATATCAAATGTGAGAAAGAACAAAATGTGAAGGACTGAAATAGCCAGTTGGACCAGCTTATCTTATCTGAACTAATCAAAAATCGCAGGAAGACAGATCAGTGCAGAGAGTTGCAGTCCATCAGAGGCAGGTGTCAGAGATGGCAGCGGGTGTAGGACAGGACGTAGCCGCATCCTGACAAAGCGGCGCTTCAGAGAAATGGAAATAATGACACTGCAGAGACCCTGTTCTATCACTGAAAAGGCAGACTTTTCAGACTTCTCCCCTCTCCGACTCCCATCTCTTTTCTCTAGAGGGCTGATTTCACTGTGTTAAATTTCTGTCACCCTCTTGGAAGCTCAATGAAAGGAAATAGAGCTGGAGGGAAGCTCTGATTTTTGATGGTATGGCTGATAAGCTTCCACATGCCGGGCCGCTCGAGGAACAGGCAGTGAACTGTCTCTTTCTGAAATTGAAGCTGGAAATATAATGCTGTAATCTGTTATAATGCCACCCTTATCATACTGCTTTTTGTTTTGGGTTTTTCTTATTCTCCTCAGTCTTATTTTGTAGTTGATTAATTGATATTTATTTAAAAAAATCTCAATTTTGGGGAATTGTTTCTCATCTCAGGATTAAATTTCCTACGGCGTTCCACATGGCTCTATTCTGGGTCCTTTCCTTTTCTCCTTATATTTACAGCACTTTGATTGCAGCTTCTGTTGTTTTTAAATGTGCATTATATCTAAAGATAATGTTTTGCAAATAACATTGTTTCGAGAGGATCGTGAACGCAGTAATCAACCACAGCTGGCAGCCAATTCTCGAATCAACCACCTCCAATCAAATCACTTCCCTTTACTATAAAATAGCGCAGCTTCTGTGTTCCCACATCTCGCTTTGATTGCATCCCAGGACCTCCTCCCCTTCTCCCACATGTGTCACGTTCCAGGGGGGCAGACGGCGAACGAGCCGAGCACCGAACCCTCACCCTCGCCAGGGTTCCATTCCCTAGGGTTCGGAGTCCGCCGTTCTCCCGGCTCGCTCCCCAGACAGCTCGCCAAATTTGCTCTATTTTTTACTAGGAAACGTGAACTCTTTTTTTTTAGCTTAGTATAAAATGAATAAAAACTATATACACATAATAATAATAATAATAAAAAAAAAACATGAATAAAACATGAACATAAACAGAAAAATTTTATTAAATTGCTGTATCACCTAGGTCCATTTTGATTTTTAATAAATTAATGAATAAATAAAAATGATGGCATTTTTCATAAGTAAAGTTCTGAAAAAGCAATTTTGTTCTTGGAGGAAAAAAAAAACTCAGCGAAGGGATTAGATTGGGAAAAAAAATGCATCTCATCAGGCACAGTGAAGTGAACCAAAAATCATTGTTTTAATAACTGGGTCTTACAAAGCATGAGAAAGAAAACACTGAAAAATTACCCGGAGTGTTCAAATCCATATTGCCAGCCAGCCATCGGAGTGTAATCACTGGGGCACACAGATCTTTTGCATGAGCCGATGAGATTCTAGTGCATGAAGTTTCTCACAAATGAAAAGTAAATAAACTGAAGCTTTTTTGAGGGACGTATCACAACACAGAAGATTTTTTCTAAAATAAAATGTTTCAGTGTGCTAGAAGAATATTTTAACTTGACAGCAGTTGCTTTTCTTGAAATTTAAATACCGTAGTCTGACCTCAAGGTCAAAGTCATTTGAATTTGTAATGTTTTTGTATATATTCCTTTGGCATCTCGGGCATCATGTGTGGTTTTCTATGCAGTTTAATAAACTGAGGATTTTGTGAGATTGAAAAAAAATGTAAAGGCAATTTAAAAAGCATATAAATACATAATACATGTTTATTTTCCCTGCTGATTTAAAGGCACTGATTGAAAGGCTGAAATTCATCAAACCACTTCAGACTCAAGAAATGATTGCAAATTGTAAACATGTTTATGTTAGTTCAAGCTATTTATTTTTTTCTTTGACGGAGGTTTCAATCCCTATTTTTTTGTTTTTTTTGCTTATAACTAATTTCATATGATTATTAAAATAAAATATGCTGTATACTTCAGGGTCGGAAATAACCAGAGCTTGATGAAAAAATGCAGCCTAGGAGGACAAAGAAATGTAATGAAATGTAATTATGCATTGAATAAATATTCAATGAAAAAAAAAATGTGGTCAGGAATTGTGTACAATTTAAAATGTTTAAATTTTAAAAGTTTCAAGTTTTAATCTGCTCTGAAAAAAATATATTTAGGTAAAAAAAGGTTTATTTTCTCCTTGCTAAAAGACTGTGAGTCAGACCAAAAAGCAAGCCAAATAGACCCAAGACTGAAGTTTGCACTCCTAGAGAAAGTCCACAGGGTTGAGAGTTTGAGAAGTTGGCAGGACACTGCTATTGTGCGCGACATTATGAGACAATAGTATGCCTCAAAGGCACAAAAAAAAGAAGAAAATAAAGGAGCATAGTGTGCAGAAGCATTCGCTCACAGCTCAGGTAATTACAGCATCTGTTAAGAGTTTTACGGATTGTTTTTCATCTCCACATGGCCGCCACTCCTGAAAACCAATTACCTCGGGTGGAGGGGCAGTGAGTTTTCAGTGAGAAAAACACAAAAATCACTGAACTTTCTAGAGTCCTTTTTTTTCTTTTTCGTCTGTGTAGGTACAGTACACCAATCCCATAATCTCTATAATTATGCATTTCATTGATTTATGAACATTATATTGTATAAGTGGCCATTCACACAGAAACCATTTTTTACTGAGACGCAGACTGTGGAATGAGGCAAAAATATAAGGTTTCAAGATGAGTAAAATTTCTTTGAACTTAAGTGCCATATTTTTATCACACAATAAGTGAGTGACGGTGAAAGAATTTAAGAGGCGAACAAAATGGTCAAAGATGTTCATGTAGTGCTTTTCTTAAATTTTGGACTTTGTTCTAGTGGACTTTAAAGAATTAAACACTTTGGACACTTTCTAATTTAATTTGTCCACTACATCCATCTGCATCACAGGAATTCTGTATTTAATTAATTCTTGCCCTTCAACTGTCATAAATGTCATTACTATTGCAAATAAAATCACCATTCATTCTGTGATTTAAGTGACTTGGTGGCAATTTTTTAAAAGTCTTATTTGAAATCTAATAATGTGTGCATCCTAAATGCACATTACTAAAAAATATCTCAATATTTTTTGCATAAATGCACCAAACTACATCTTGATTAGAAGTCTTGTGCAATAAAAATGTTGATATTTACCTTAATTTTTCCCACCGATCTTCAGCAAATAAATAAATTAAAGTTTCCAAAACACAACCTTTATGTAATGAAAAGAAAATAAAATCAATGAAAAGTTTTAATACAACACATAAAAGTTCCCGCAATAAAAAAAACTCTTAAGCATGAAATTACATGTTTATAGTGTGCTGTAGTTTATTAAAGTACTGTATGTCAGGCAATAAGGCAGTCAGTGGCGCATTTAATGATTGCCTTATATGAAACGATGCAAAACAAATACCCACGCCGCAATATTTCCAAAGCATTCATGTAGTTTAATCATCTGCATGTGAGTCAACTTCAGCTTTAGATTATGAGCGCATATAATATAGTATAATTCTGCAGCTGGAGAAGCAGGCGTTAAAATTACTGTTCATTATGGTGGCGCGGGGCTTTAATAAGCTTCAATGAAAAGGCCAGATAGAAATGTTGTTTCCCTGTGACACCAGACACCTTATCAGGGTCAAATAACCACGCATTCATTTATGCATTTTTGCTTCTTAATGAAATGCTATTGAACAGACAGATAAATGAGAGGAGCCCCCATTAACCAGTGATTAATTGATCTCATTTGTGGCGAGCACAACACTCCCCTCTCTTCTCTCTGACCCCAATCTCTGATTGTCCTTCGCTATCAGAAGAATGACTTTGAGGTTTCTCTCCTCTTCGCCTGCCTCTGTATATCCTCGGCTCCAACTCGTATGTTTCTGAGGAATGTATAAGCGGATTTGCGTTCATAAAAATTGAAAAAAGAGGAAAGATTCATATTGGGAAAATGTAGCACTTTATTCTCCTGGAGCACTGCCTGATCTGCTTTGTAACTCTGAGCTTGAACTTTTTACAGTTTTTTGCTTTTTCCCTTTAAACCACCGTGTCTAATTGCAATGGCGTTTTTAATTAAAAGTCAGGGATGTGTGGTTGTTTGTTTGGAAAGAGAATTATCCGTTTCTTCCTCGGCTTCTCTCGCTCTCTCTCACCGCAGATGCTATCTCCCATCTATCTGGATAATGAGCGGGAAGGAAAAGAACCTGCTGGAGGACTTGTTGATATTTGTCCTTCTACAACTGGCTTTCTGAGAGTTTGCGATTAGCACGCGACACCTTCACGCGCTTTTGAAGCTCCAGGATGTTAGCCATCCTGGAAGAGGAAAGATAAGGAGATTCTGGAGTTTGGGCTTCTTGGTCGTAAAACAAAGACGTCGTATGTTGCTCGTATGGAGCGGTAAAAATTCAGTTAGGAAAACTTTCAAAGTGACCTTGTCCTTTGATGCTTTGAAGTTGAATACAGCTGGAAAGAAGCTAAGAAGAACAGGCAAGTGTAAAAGCTTTAGATATGGGTATCTGACAGCAGATGAGCTATAGCTATTATTATTAACAATAATCTGCATAAACAATTCTAACAAGTCATATACAGTACCAACAGATTGTAGACAGAATTTAGTTTTTTGCAACATTGATAATAATATTTATTTATTTGTCTAAGCAGAAAATTAGCATATTAAATTTGAGTAATGTAAACTACAGTAAAACATTGTTCATTGTTAAATCATTTTTATTCATAAAACATAGAATAAAAGTTTGCACTGCTTTTTTAAATATCTGAATTACATTTTTTGTTGTTCTTGTTAGCAGTTACTTTAATGTTAAGAAAGAATTTTATTGTAAAATAAAATATAGATTCTCTCATATAGATTGTGAAAACTGTCTACTTGTATATTCTGAGTTTCAGTTTCAGTAGGTGTTTTCTGTGAAACTTTTTACCACAATTTCATCATTTATTTGTTTACCAAGGAGACAGCGGCATCACTGAAGAGCTTGAGATGAAATATGAGGTATATGATGCGTGAAGAAAAGAAACATCAAGGTCAATATCACTCAAGAACATTTATTTTATTTTCAATCAAGCAATAATTTTGTCACATTATGCAAACGTGTAAAAAAAGATGATTTATTTATTTCTGTTTAGATAAAAGCATAAAATGCTATGAAATAAGGCTTAGCAAAACAAAAGGAAAAAATAAAAATGGCATTTCAAGTACATTTTACAAGAAAATACTGTATCTTTCTTTCTACTTCAAATGCTTGTTTAATTCGATGTGCTGTTTTGTAATTCTTTATGAAATATTTTTTACCAACTTTACCAAGAATGAAAAACATGAAAAAGTGAGAAAATGGACCAAATATGAACAATCTTAAAATCTGAAATTCAAACAAATATAATTAATTAATTAAGGATAAACAATGTATAAATAAAACTGACACAATACATAAATAAATAAATACAATTTAAAATATAGATTCTGTCTCTCAGTCCTGTCCAGCAAAAACTACTCATGGACCATTGACTTTCAATCATCTCTTGCTCCAGTGATGTACCTGTAAGAGAATTATGAATTGTTTGAGCATGTACATGAACGTGTGTGTTCGTTTCAGCGTGTGGGCCGAGCAGCGTGCTTGGTAGAAACAATCCCATGACATTGTAACAGCTGAGCCCCCTCATTTGGGGCCATTTGGCAGGGCGTCAGGAGCACCAGGTGTCCCCTTTGCACCCAGTGCTTTGAAGCAGGCATGCATGGACGTCCGACCTGGAAAAGACCTTTCTGTCAAAGAGAACAAGGACTGGGCACAGCGTGTGCCGCACATGTGGCTTTCCATTTTAGCTCATGCCTTTGAGTTTGTATGTGTGTGTGTGTTTTATAGACTGTGAGAAATGACTGCAATCTCAGCCAGGAACCGTTGCTGAAAATGTGAGAAATGGTGGCTTAACAGCTGTTATGTAGGGGCTCCTCTCTTTTTCACCCTAGATAGGTTTGTTTTTTTAGGTGAATTCTTTCAAGTGTTGTTTATATTCAGCACATACTATGCCTCAACAAAATGTTCTGTTTCCTACAGCATCCAGAGCCATCCAGACACATCCTTACCAACACTATTACTAAGTGAAGATGGCTTTTTAGCACGTGCATTTGGTTTTGATGTGGATTAGTTAATTGGGTTAGATTAGAAGACGTCAGGTATGGCAAAGCACACGAAACATGTGAAGTTCAAAGTTCACCAGTTAAGAAACTCAATGAGGAATGAGCAGTGATAGTTTTTAGAGTTTTTATTTTTGTTAGTTTTTATTTTCTAACACAAATCCTATAAAACATGACTTTTAAGGCCCATTCAAGAATGATAACCATAGTGACAACTATATTAGCATCCACACCAATGGCTGATAGAATTGTTTACTATACTTGAGGCTTTACTAGGCTTGAGCTCTTTAAAGGAGGGTGGATTCTGATTGGCTGGGAACTGGGGTGGAGCTAGAGATGGGTGTGGCCCCTCTGTGTAACAACCAGGCTTCTGCCAAACACCGTTCCCCATCAGCGAGACAGCCAAACAGATTCCTTTTTTTCCCCTCACCGAAGATATCATCCCAAGCTTACTTGGTATTTAAATTAAATTAATTTTTAATCTTTAAATCATCAAGCAAATGTTCAGTTTTCAAGCAAAGACATTTACTGCAAGGAGGATAGGAAATGATGTTATCTTCAGTAGTTCTGGTGCTTTGAAGAGTCGTCTTAAAGCACTGTTAGTGTCAGGTACTCCGTTTGTGTGACTTTCAGCTGGTTTTGGCCAATGGAGAATGTTCTTGGGGAAACTGTAACATTCGTTATTGCACACAAACACACACACACATACTTGCATTTGTTGTTTACGGGGACTCTCCATAGGCGTAATGGTGTTTATACTGTACAAACTGTATATGGTATTGTCCTACAATGACCTTAAACCTACCCCTTACAGGAAACTGTGTACAGTTTTTGAATTTCACCAAACACTGTTTAGTATGTTTTATAAGCCTTTTGTTTTATGGGGACACAGAAAGTGTCTTCATAAGCCATGTTTACGTTGTAGTACTCATGTTATTATGTGAAGTTTTTGCAAATAAACTAATTTCGAGTAGGAGCGCGGTAGATTAATCACAGCTGGCACCGCATCACCTAATCAATCTCCTCATTACACTTGCCCAATCAAATCCCCTTCTACCCACTCTAAATAGGCCGTTCTCTTTCCTTCCACACCCCACCTTTTACGCATCCCTCCTCCACCCCTTCTTCACCATTTAGCTACTCTCGCGCCTTCCTTTTTCGGGGGGGCATGAAAGGACCGAGCCGGACGCCGAGCTCTAGCCCTAGCTAGGGTTCAATCCTCTAGGATTCGGTGTCCGGCTCACCCCCCGGACAGTACGCCACATATGCTTAATTTTATCCTTCTTGATTATGAGGAAGGGCGAACTCTTGAAACACATTTGTGTCCTTGTAAACCACAAATCCACACACAGACACATAGTATATTATATATTAAATTAATATACTGTGACGAGGCAGCCGGCCTCGTAGGCCTATCATCGCCTCCCCCGTACTTCAGCGCCGCCCTTCTCCAGGT
>JAUMHI010000074.1:4349455-4382964 GCA_032359435.1 Enteromius unitaeniatus
AGGACACCAGTTCCCCTTTTATTTGGACACTTTTATTTCCCCTTTTGTCACGTTTGTTTATGTTTATTTAAATAAAAATCAGCCTCTCCGAGGCGAGACGTCACTACCACTGTGTCTGTGTTGGCTCCACCGCGACAATACTAAAAACTAAGGAAATGTACACATTTATTGGAACTAAAATAAAGGGTAGTTCATATATATATATATATTCTATACCAGGATATGTATAAAATACTACTAAAATAACGCTTCATCATATTATTGTTGTATTACAGCAAATCACTATATTTGCTACAATATTACAGATTTTTTATTTGAAAGACTGTAACATGCACCCACTAATAGTGTGTAATAACAACACAAAGGCTGCTTGTATCCAGTTAGATTTTGTGTCTCTTTAAAGGAACCAGACTTAACTGCTGACATGTTACTTTATAATGTGTTTCATCATTTTGCAACGATAATAAAGGACATGTCAGAATGTAATGTCAGTCGTCTTGTGCAGATTGTGTTCTCTGCGGGTAAAAAATGCAATCATATGTATTCATTCAGCTATTTAGCATAATATAACAAACAATGTCCAATCAAACTAAACTCAACAGGGTGGAAAATTATGTAGCCAGCAAAAGGAAATGTGGTCAGCCAGAAGATATTTTTAAAATTAACTCATCATGACATCATAAAGTTGTGAAATTAATCTGATACGGGCCGGTTTGTGACTTGGCTAAACTTGATGGAGTGTCCTACCATTATTTTATCTCAATGTTTTTCTAGGGTGATTTCAGGACATTTCTGGCTCTTTGAAGTGTAGGCTATTGTGATATAATTTCATGCCATTATAAACTCATCTTGTTCCATTTTAAACTTCTTTAAACTCATTGCACGTTTAAAAAAAGAAACTTTTATTATGACTAAATAGGCTGCTGACGTGCTCGAGTACAAATGCTGTGGCGGAGATCACACAGGAACCTTAGTTTTATATTTTAAATCACTTTCCTTTGTACTTTCAGTCAGCGTCCTCTGTGCATCTCCACACATTAATATCAAGCTAATGTTCCTTTGTACTTTCCCAGGAAACTGTCATTTATCACGCTGATCTTTAGGAAAAATCCATCACAAGATCTTCTGGGTGTTAACCTTCGCCTTCGACTGATTCTGTTGTTGCTCTAGTAAAACAAGCCATCCTTTACACACACATCCCATAAACTCATTTAGACCTGTTCCCACCTTTAATGCAGTGATACATTTTAGTTGCGTTCTCCGATAACGTTGTCTCTTAGCGTGCTACAAACACTCAAAAGGTACACCTTAACTACAGTTATACCTTTTCTATGTGTGTTCGCCGAACAATACCTTAGGATGGTGCTTAAGGTAAACCTTCTTAAGTGCGACCTTAGCAGGTGCTGTCCATTGATATCGATGCCTTGATGATCGATTGTGCGCTCTTTCCTTCACAGCTGTATAGGAAAAGTATTGAGAAAATAATGTTCTTTATAAAGCAGCGTTTTAGAAATATTACGAATTGCATTGATCAGGGCTAATTTAAATATGAACATGCAGAAATAAATACGTTTATGTGTTTATAATTTAGCAAGTCCGCAAGCATACCCTCACGACCATAAGTGTGTTAATGTTCTCCGTATGCGACCCACCAGCCATATAGTGTCGACCTCGATTGAAGTGCATTATAAAACAGAATGCAACTTATTGAACATAAATGTTTTTTTTTTTTTCACATCATTAAATAGATGGCATGGTTTACACAATGCATTATTTTCAACGTTTTTATTATTTCTTTCATTTTTATTCAAAATAAATGAATTTTCTGATGTTATTTGTGTTATTTGAAATGATAAAAGGGGCTAAGAGGGGGTCTCGCCCAGGGAGTAATTCAATGTAGAACAACCTCTGCGAATGTCCGCATAACGGTCTCCAAAAAATGGCACAATTTTGCAAGTGCTGCCATAGCTATAAAGTTTGTGTAAACTCATCCTTCTTCACATAGACTCTTAAGCCGTTTCTGTCAAGTGGTTCGCCAGCTGATGTGCTTTAGAATAGTAATTAAAAAAGATAACAACCAGTATGTATGGAAACTTTATTAATGAAAACACTTCCATTCACTGGGTGCTAGGCTATAACAACTTAAGTATTTTGAGACTGCTCCCCTCGCATCCTTCCCGTGGGAGATCGTTGGACCGTAGCAAGTTCACGGCCTCCAGGTGACCGTTCAGAATGCTTCATCTGGTGTAACAGCCTCGCTGACTGTAGCCCCATGGTCCTCCTGGAGGAGACCGCTCCCACTGCTATGGCAGGCCCGAGTGAGGGTGGCCCCTCCGCGGCACCAAAGGAACCATCTGCTCCATCCCCAGCCGAAGCACACGATGCCAGGCTGCTCAACGACGTCGAACACCCGGAACACCCGGAGGGACGGGAAGCGATCCTGAGACAGGCAGCCTGGAGATGATAAGATCTGCTCTTTAGATGACGTCGAGACCATCTCCATCCCCACTCCTGGAGGAGGGCCAGGAGCTTCTGTGCATTCAGCTGCCGTCGGCCCACGGGTCGGCGGTACCCACAATTTCACAGAAAGAGCAATTTGTCATGCCTCCGGGCCCAGTGTCCAGAGGTCTTCATCCAACACAAACCTTTTTGTCTTCACAGATGCAGACCCAGGACGCTGTGTCACCAGCGCGGGAGCCAACAAGACAGGTAAGCGTTGCTCAATGCGGCCAGGCGAACAGTCCCTGTCCCCGCCCCGCTTCGGGCTTCCCCACTTCTGGCACGGCGGTCAACACTCCCCTGATACCCTGTCAAAGCGGCTCGGAGCCTGGATAGTGCTCCCCAGCCCCTCGCAATGGTTGATGTGGACGGTACGCCTCGGCTATGCGAAACAGTTCACCAGGTGCCCGCTCCAGTATTGCAGCATTCGCTCTATCTCTGCCTGCTCAGAGAGCCAAGCTGCCGTACTTCGCTCTGAGATTGCTGTCCTACTGGCGAAGGAAGCAATCAAGCCGGTCCCTCCAGCCGAAATGAGGTCGGGGTTTTCCAGCCCTTACTTCATTGTGCCCAAAAAGAGTGGTGGGTTGAGACCGATCCTGGATCTGAGTGTTCTGAATCGGTCTCTTCTCAAGATGCCCTTCAAGATGCTCACTCCAAAGCGCATACTGACATGCATTCGGAGCCAGGATTGGTTCGCAGCCATCAACTTGAAGGACGCGTACTTTCATGTTTCGATTTTGCCTCGCCACAGACCACTTCTGCGGTTTGCGGTCGAGGGTCGAGCATATCAGTATCGCATCTTACCCTTTGGCCTGTCCCTGTCTCCCCGAGTCTTCACGAAGGCTGCGGAGGGTGCCCTCTCCATCCTGTGGCAGATGGGCATTCGCATCCTCAACTATCTCGAAGACTGGCTGATAATAGCTCACTCGAAGGATTTGTTGTGCATGCACAGGTCTCCGGCACCTCAGCCATTTGGGTCTTCAGTTCAACCGAGAGAAGAGCAAACTCTCCCCAGTGCAGAGGATCTCTTATCTTGGGATGGAGCTGGACTCGATCGAAATGACTGCCCGCCTCACCAACGAGCATGCGCAGGCCATGCTGAACTGCCCAGATACGTTCAGGCACAAAACTGCGATCCCTCTCAAAACTTTTCAGAGGGTCCTGGGGCATATGGCAGCTGCAGCCGAGGTCACGCCGCTGAGCTTGTTACATATGAGACTGCTTTAGCGATGGTTACATGATTGGGTCCGGAGATGGGCATGGCACCATGGCACACTTCGGATTGGCGTTTCCCTGGAGTGTCGCCACTAATTCAGCCTGTGGTCCAACCCTGCTTTCCTATGGGTGGAAGTGCCCCTAGGACAGGTCTCGAGGCATGTCGTGGTCCACACGGATGCTTCCTCCACGGGCTGGGGTGCTGTATGCAACGGGCAAGCAGCCTCAAGTCCCTGTACAGGTGTCTGACTGCTTTGGCATATCAATTTCCTCGAGCTGATGGCAGTGTTTCTTGCGCTGCGTTATTTTCTTTTGATGCTCCACCACAAACACGTGTTGGTTCGGACGGACAACACTGCGGCTGTTGCGTGCATCAACAAACAAGGTGATCTACGCTCCCGCCGTATGTACCAGCTCACCCGCCATCTGCTCCTGCACGCTTACGCAGCGCTGCACGCTATTCATGTTCCATGGTTACTCAACTGTGCAGCGGATCAGCTCTCACAACAGTCCACCCACTCTGGAGAATGGTGGCTCCACCCCCAGGTAGTCCAGCTGATCTGGGATCACTTCGGGGAAGCCAAGATCGATCTCTTCGCTTCCCCGAGTCAACCCATTGCCCGTTGTTTTATTCCCTGTAATAATTTGAAAATATTTCAGTTCTATAAGAAGTAAATATTTTCAGTTTGAATGTTTGTTTTTAATAAAGTAGTAAACATTTATTTATGTATTTACTTGCAATAAATTTAATAAATGTAGAAATAAATACATCAATACTACTGCTACTACTACTGTTTTTATTAATTACAAATTATGTATCCATTCGTAAGTAATATTAATAATAATAATGTTATTAATTGCAAATTTAGTAATACATAAATAAAAATATTATTGTTATTATTAAATACATGTATAAATAATAAAACAATAACAACACCAATACCAATAATAATATTGCTTACAAATTTACTGATCTATTTATACATTTGTACATAACAACAAAAAAATAATAATACATTGTTTTTTTACAAATGTAGTTAACAAATTATTATTATTATTATTATTTAAAATACGCATTTTACATTTGTCTAAATATGATATACAGTATATATATATATATATATTTCTGTTGACAACCATATGGTTTTGTGGTTTTATTCAGATTTACGCAACAATACAGTTGATAAAGTAAAAGGATAAAGTTTAATGTTTATGGGATAATATCACCTACCTAGAAAATATATACAAATACAATTATGGTTTGCATAATTACATACAAGTGACGCAAAACCAAACCATAATCCTAACCATATAGTACATGTGGTTAATTAATTTTTTAATAATTTTAATAATAACAAGGACAGCTTAATATAAAGTGCAACTTTAAAAGATGAATTACTTCAAGGCACTGGTAGTAAAAGATTTTATTTAACTGGGTTAAATAATGAAATTCATGTTGTTATATTTTTATATAATATTATTTTTGTAATATTTACACTTAGAGACGAGGATCCCTCATGAGAAGATTTTTAGTCCAATCCATCAAAAGCTGCCTTTTGTATTTTCTTCATATGCCAGTGCCTCTGGTAAGCTACTACAATAATTGTATACCTTCTTATTCCTAGAAATGTTCATCTTTTTTTTGCTGTGTCTGGAAAGTTTGCCTTCTAAAAGCAAAAACGTATTTAATTTGGGGGACTTTAATGCTCCCCGAGTCACTAAATAATCCACAAAGAACGTGATTTATGAATTGCTGGAATCACATAACCGCAATTTTCCGATGAACCTCGATTACAGTATCTGACATGTTCTGTACCTGGAGCATGTCACACGGTCTGACAATTATAAGTTTGCGAGACATCAAAAGCGAACAGAGAGCTTTCATAATGCTAACAAAAAGAAACTGGTGAGCACAGTAAGAACAGATAAGCCAGAAAATGTTCTCTGCGGGAATTACATTACCTATGAGAAACACGGACAACGAAGCGGCCAGAAGTTGAGAAGCTTTCTTTTTTCTTCATGACTTTGCAGTTCTTCTCGGACAGCCTATTGATCTTGATGGCTCTTCTACAAAAGAGCTCTTTGAATGAACAGAAAAGTGTTTTGAGAGGTACAGTAAAGCTTTATAGTTAGCTTAGGATGTTTTTTTACGCTAATGGCTAGAACATGACTGCTATAACAGAGACTTTGACATGAGCACAGTTGGAGTTCAGCTCAGCCAGCGGACCAAGAATAAGTGTTGAAAATACCTTGTAAAACATTGAAAATGAGCCGACCCTAAGCAATGTGCTGGAACTGTCAGTACTAATAAACAGGAAGGATGAGTGTGTGTGTGTGCGTGTGTGAATGAAGAGACAGTATTACTTGTGTGTGATAGCCTGAGGTGGTGGGATATCTCAGCTAGTAGGGTATGACTGAATCATTCTTGCGATTTCATATCATATCAGTCAAATATCTGAAATCAGTTTTGATTACGGAATGAATCTTTAAAGTTGCTGAATTCTTCAATTTAAATGTGGCACGGATTTGGGATTACAAAACTGTTTGTGTTTTTTGAGTGAATAGTTTTTGGTTATTGGCTTATTCTCAAATCAAAAACGCTACAGGTTTTGTATAATTTTGGATTAGAAAACAAATTTGTATTTTGATCAAATGTTATAAGTGACTAAATCATTGTTCATTTTTATGATTTCATATCAAGTATGGAGTAATTAAAATGTAACTTTTGCTCTGAAAATGTGTCTGTGTTTTGAACAAAACATTTAAGTGAATGAATCATTCTTGTTTGTTTCCAAGATTTTGTGTTTGAATTTTTTTTTTTTTTATTATGCACTGAAGTCAGGTTTTTGAACAAATCGTTTAAGCAAATGAATCATTCTTGTTCATTTTAGTTATCTAAACAAATATTGCACAGATTTTACAGATTTTTACTCTTTTTAAGTAAATCAATTCACAAAATAACACATTTAATAATTCACAATAATTCACAAAAAGGAGAGAGAGACACAGGGATAAGTAATTAATTACAGAACATTTTTGGTGCGCTTTTTAATAAAACAAATTTTTATTTGGTTGGAATTATTTAGTCCAGAAATAATTAATCCAGTGTTAGTCCAGTATTTAAACCTTATTGTTCATTTCCACGTTCTTAAATCAAATTTGGAACAGATTTGACAGTGTTTCGTTGCAACATGAATTTGTGTTTTCTAAGTAATTTTCAATTATTTCCATGATCTCAACTTAAATATGGAACATGACTGTCTCGATAGATGTGTTCAGAAACAATGACTTGTTCATAATGGACGAAAAGACACACTGCTATTTATCAGTTGTTGAACAGAATCCAAAGATTTGAGTCCAAAATGAATCCTTCACTAGAACAAATTAGAATGTTTTCATAAAGATGAACCTTTTTTTTCAGAACTCAAGGATTCTGGGAAATAGATGGATAGGAGAGAGGAAGCATAATAAAACAAATCTAATCACTCAGTCCCTGCTTTTTCATCTTGCAATAAACACAAAATTACTACAGCAGTTTTTATATGAATAAGAAGAGAGAAATAATTAAAAGTTGCCTTATTCTCGCTTTCTTTGCAGGTCTCTGGGAAAAGCCACTTCAGAAACCAGCCTCCTTGATACATATGTCATAAGCATTTATGAATCTAATTATCTGACCAATTCGATTGAAATGAGCAGTGATTCATACCTGCCAAGAGTCAAATATGTCTTCAGCTGCCCACAATCCGAGGGGAAAAAACAATGAATTTGCCTTTTTTTTTTTTTTTTACAAGCAGGGACATAAAATTCTTCTGACTAATTATCCTGGACCGTTGCACTGGAGTGTGAAATGAAATTTGATTACTGACAAAACATTATGTGGTGCACACAGATAAAAATGTGGGCGGCTGGCAAACAAATAACCCCAAACAAGTAAAATGAGGCCATTGTAAATACGTGACGACACTTCTGATTGGCCGCAGTCATATCCTCGGCTCTTGGAAGATGCTCAACACGTACAAGTACATAACATAATGCGATTGTGGCCTAGAGGCTCGGTCTGAATTCCAAAAGCGGTCATTTTTATCTCTGTAGTATGAATTATGAAAGCCTGATTATTCATTGGTGTGGCTCCACAAATCCACCATGAGTTTAATTCAGTTGTGCATTTAATTCCGTCCTTCTTGTTTCTAATTGCTCTCACTGTGTTTTTTTCCCCCCACTTAACGAAATTTGCTGGAGAACAGGGGAACGTTTAATCTGCACATGCCATCAGTGGGTATTGTCTTTCTGCAATTAGACTGATGAGAAGATTTAGCCATTAGCGGGTTCATTACAGCAGCCGCACACCGCCAACTCTGTTGGAGCAATCAGAGAACGTGCTCCTCGTCGCTTGCCGGCAGGAGTTAAAACCTACAACTTATCGCAGACGTGATGGAAATCTGGGAAGCATAAGGTCGCCGAGCCTCATGAGATGAACGGCGGAGTGAGCCGATCTGAAGCTAGTTAGCTGTTGTGTTGAGTAGCATTGAGAATTGAGAACTGCTTCTTATTCAAAACTTTAAAAAAAGACATTGTAAAACAAATATTTTTCAAAACGTTAGTTCTGTTGAAGTAAAAGTTCCCCCTCAAAAAGAAAATTCTGTCATTAATTACTCACCCACATGTCCTTTCAAACATGTAACACCTTCGTTCGTCTTTGGAACTCAAATTAAATGAAATCCACGATTTCTGACCCTGCATAGACAGCAATGTAACTGACACGTTCAAGGCCCAGAAAGGTAGTAAGGACATGGTTAAAATAGTCCATGTGACTCAGGGGTGGAGTGGGGCACTAAAATCCACTGGGAAAATTATGACCCCAACTGATATACATATTGGTTGTACATTTAGGGGGGAGTATGTCTGAGTATTTGGCCACTATTTACAGAGAATTTAGTAACGTCAATGAGTCTAAAAAGCTCAGGCCGGTTGTGTTCGCCTCGCGCCCAGCCAAGTTGTGATCTGCTGTGTAAATCCTTCACACGTCCTGATTTTGCTGAGTTAGGCGTGTTCCTGGGTCAACATATTTTGTTGACCCTGGAACAACATTTTATTCCAAAATTTTTTTTGTTTTGACCATATCTCTACACCTAAACCTAACCCTACCCATGAGTATTACCTAAAATCAGAGGAAATGATAGAAGACTGACACTGATGTACAAGCACCAAACACTGATTGTAAGCCTAAACTTCACAAAAACCATAAACTGGTTCTTGAAATCTGATTGGCTAATCAAAGATGTTGACCCAGGGACACGCGGAACTCAACAAAATCAGGTTCTGCAAATCGCACGGCCGGCTGACCAGGAAGAGTCCCGGTCATCCCGATTGCCACTCCGCCCCTGATGTGACATCAGTGGTTTAACATGAATTTTATAAATATACGAGAATACTTTTTTTGTGCAAAGATGTGAAAGATAACTGAGAATAAGAATACTTAATTTAATAATTAAATGTGAAGGGTACAAAAAATGGACACTTCGCAGCTTTGCGCATTTTAATAGTTACATTTATTTTATTTCAGTTAGTTGTCAATTCCAATTTACGTATTTAAAGTGCACTTTTTCATTTTTAAATTTTCATTTTGAAAGCACTACTTGCACTATTTATACATCATAGAATACACGATTTTGGACGCACCCATAGTTTGTCATTCCAGCCTAATCTCACTGCAATTAGTACATTTTTTACAAGGTGGCTAATTCATACAACCTCACTCATATGACCTCACTCTTACAAATTCATATGATTTTTGCGATATTTTACAAATTGCCAGTTTGTATGAATTTGTACAAATGACCTACACCTACTGTAAACGTACCCATCACTGGACAAATTCATTCAAATTATGTCATACAATTAGCTACCTCGCAAAACACCTACAAATTGGTCATGAGACTGTAATGGTCATTCACATTACCTAGGTCAGTTACAAACAACAACACTAAAGTGCAGCTAAGTTGCTGACTGTCTAAAGTTGCACTTTACTTTTCCAAGACTTTCCGAGATGCAGCTTCAAGGTGTCTGTGTACCAAGGCTCTCTTTGATTCGGTGGCAGTGACGTGTCCCGCTTCCCTCCTGAGCACCGTGGCAGTCTGTAACACATGACCTATGAAAGGCCATCACCATATCTGAAGTGACAATTTGACAAGGTGCTACTTCCTGAACTTTTCAACACCTTTCATCAACAGGGCCTACTCGGTAGAATAATACTGTCGGTTAACTCCATATCTTGCGGTGCCCGATTTAACAAATGGCTTTAGAATAAAGAAAAACACTCTGAAGTTATAAGAGGCTCAAAGCACAATAAACTGTTCCAGAGGCTTCTGTGAATGTACTGTACTGTGCAGTGCAGTGCAGTTAAATGCAACGTGGCTTGGTGACCTCTCTGAGCCGCCACAGTGCTGACTGTTTCATTTACCGACAGGAGGTCACTGGGGGTCAGCCAGCGCCGTTTGTACTCACTGAGAATTCATTACTTTGTGCTGCTACCTTGAATAGGAAATGAAGTTTCCGATAAAGTGAGAATTGAAAAAGGTGGAGAGCGAACAGGGAAAAAACGGGACAGCATCGCAGCCTTAAAAACATGCCTGCACGAGGGTTGGCGGAGGTTAACTCTTAACATTTTTGCGGACTGCGACTGTGAAATCATGGAAATTTCGATGGCAATCTGTCGGCCGAGCCAAAGACTTTTTTATGATGTCTGTGACAGGGGAAATTGGAATCTTTATCTCTTTTATAGAGCGCAGACGAGCTGACTTTGGTGTGCCAAAGGCATCCAGCTTTGTTAATTAACTAGAGAGGGCAGAAAGAGAGAAAAAGCCTTAACGTTTTTACCTTTAAGAAAAAAACATTGTTTGGATGACACACAACTTCATTTGTGTTCTGTAGGACAATCTTATTCTGGCTGATCCTGATTCTGTCGACATCGTCACATATCATTGTTTGCTCTCGGAAGTTCTAGCATAATCAAACTTGTGCTCAATAGGTTTATGTTCTCTATACATGCTGCATTGTGCAAATGTTTTATTCTTCCTATAGTTGTGAAAATAGCATTTATTTATTAGTAAAAGTCATATAAGACAATACTAATCAAATAAATTGTTCTTTTTTTTTCTCTCTCTAGGAAACTAATACAAACATACAATACCCTAAAAAAAGGTAAACTGACTTGAGAAAGAAATTGATGAGATAAGGTAATGCTATTTTTATTTATTTATTAATATTAATATTTTGAACATGAATATAAATATAACAGTCCTCCTTATGATCACACCTGTAATGATTTTATTGCTATCTATTATTATTATTATTATTTTCTTGTTTTATTTTTGCTTTCAATTAAATTACTGGGATATATATACAATATATATCTATGAATATGTGTGTATATATATATATATATATATACACTGTATATCAATTCATTATTGTTTTGTGTTTTATTGTATTCTTTGTTTTTTAATTTTATTACTTATTTTGTGATTGTTAAAATTGTTAATTCATTTTTATTAATATATTTAACCCTATACTGACTCTTTTTGTGGATATTTAATAGGACAAATCCTATTATGAGGTTATGAACATTGCAGACAAATAATAATTATAAAAAGGTTTCACAAAATACCATTTCAAATTGTTATAAATAGCATGCAGCATATAACACCACAGAACATGTCGTCTTTAATGTCAGCTGCTCATGTGTTGTGATAAGTCCTGGCCTGCTTTTCCGAACCTTTGAGAATTTCCTCAATACATTCGACCGAAATGACTTCAATTGTCCCAAATGAGTCTCATTCAACCTGAATAGCGAGCAGCAACGTAACATTCAAACATAAAAAAAAGTACCCGTACTCTAATTGACTGTAAGAATCACGATCTAATTTCCGCCCTCGGAGACCATTGAGAGACATGTGTCCTCTCTCACGGCGGCTTTGCTCGAACTCAGCGGTTTTACACGTAATCCGATGCACTCGTGAAGCATTACGGGCCTTAAGCATGACATTTGCAGGATAGAAGCGTAATTGCACCCTCATTCTCCCTCTGTTCTGTGCATGTTTGCTGCATTGTCGCGAAGTGTAGCAGTGGCCTCTCCTCCTCCTCTCCTGGTGAGCTCTGGGGGCGGGCAGACTGGAGAGACGCTTGCATTAATAATGCAACGCTGCCTGGAAACCGAACGCGCTGCAGTGAAGTGCTGTGTGGAATGCTAAAGAGGCATTTGTTTGTGTGTCGCCCGTTTGCATCCCTCCCCGTCCTCTAAAAGCACTAGTGCCACCATCCTAAGTTGTATGTGTGTGTGTGTGTGAGGGGACAAAGCGTGTCTTTGTGTGTGCAGCTCAGCAGACTGAGTTTCCTAGGGGCCAAAACTCCAGCCTGGCTCGTTCCATATGTGTCTTTGTTGTTGTATTGACAGATGACATATCAATGCGCTTTGAAGGTTTTGAGTGACAGCTCTGTATTGCGTTTTAGATATTCGATAGTGCGAGTTAAAGAAAAGGAAAATTATCAGGCGTTCTAGCATCTTCAGCTACTGAGAAAGTCTCAGTGTGAGTTTAAACATACAATCACAGCCACACACAAACATACATTAACCACATTGTGGGGTCTGTGGTAGGAGGATGTTTACTTTCCATTTACTCTCTTCCGAGGAGACTGATAGTATTTTCAAGCTGTTTTTCGGTGGTTCTTTGAACAGGAGATTTCTCTGCAGGCTTACCTGGTGCGACACAACTGAAACTTCGAACCGAAGTCTTCACCGAATCATCACTAATGGCTTCTGTCGCACATGTTGTTAGTTTTTCATTTTTAATGCATTTTATATTATATTTTTCAATTTGTCTCAATGTTTTAGGTTTGGCTAAATTAATGTTCTAATTGGTATAGTTTAGAAAATGTCAGTAAAGTCAAGTTCTTTTGCTATCTAGTGCCATGTTTAATGCAGGCTGGTTATAAATGTTTCAAGCCGTTCAAAAGTTTGGGGTCAGTTTCAAAAACCTCAAAGGGGACAGTAAAGTCTTAGCCATTTATTTATTTCAAATAGATGCCGTCCTTTCAAACTTGAATTTTCTCAAAGAATCCTTTAAAAGTATCACCGTTAAAACAACACTGACTACGATAAGGAAGTTCTTAAGCATCAAAATAGAACATTACAATTATTTCTGAAGGGCTGCGTAACACTGAAGACTAAAATAATGGCTGCTAAAAATTCTGCTTTGCAATCACATTGCATTTTAAAATATATTACAATATTACTGTCTTGCTGCATTTTGCCGTTTGGTATAATGCTAATAAAATGCAAAAACAAACAACAAAAAACCTTACAGGCCCTATTTAAGTGCATTTGAAAGTAATATTAATTTTGGTTTAGTTTTGAGGGTATTACAAATATTTTCCCCCAGGTATGTTCATTTTTATTTTTGTTACAGGTAGAAAAAAAATATATAAATACACACACACACACACACATATACATACATATATACACACATACATACATACCTGAATTGCATTAGATCATTTTAATGGATTTTAAAATGACAGATATTCCATGGAGTCTTACAATTAATTAATTAAGGTCCTAAAAGCGTCTAAACATTTTTTCTTGACAAATTAAACTAAAATGGCTGATTTCATTGTCCCAGATTAGCCTCAATATTTCAGAATAATATTCAAGTGCTCACACACACACCCTATTTGTACTCTAATTGACTGTGAGTGTCACGCTGTCATGTTTCACTGATCCCAGCTCATCCATCTACTCACACTCACAGCCACCAGAGTCTTAAAGAGCACCACCTGAATTGAATCAAGCTCACTGCATTTAAGCAGCGCTCACCAGAAAGAAGATGGCTGAGCTCAAGGTAACAATGCTCAAGTTTATCCTGCTCCAGTTCCGGGAGAAGTGATGTTCCTCACCATGCCATGCCTGCCTGTCACAGCCTCACTTACCTGCACCAAGCACCTTGAATCCTGAAGCCTGCCTGGCCGTAAGAGACTTACCTGGGTTACTTACCTTTTGTACTTACCTGTGTTTAAGGGACAGTGTATGGAGAAATCAATCTGGAGATCGTTCACAAGACTGAATACTAATCCAAAGGAACATTCATGTTGAATTCCTTGTCCCGATGTTCTGTTACAGTTACCCTAGAGCTGGGCAATTATATATCGTAGATCACTGAGAAGCTACGCATTAGTTAAGCGGGTGATTCAATGCCGCGGCTTCTCAGTGATCTACGGATCTGTGTATAAGCTGGCGTTCCTTTTTAAATACAGCTGATGAAGATTTACCGTTAATCAAAGAACCAGCTTTACTGATGAGATGCGCATATATATTGGCCAGCCCTACTATTATGTCAAAATAAACCTGTTCCTTTATCTCTACCCTGACTCTGATGTGTAGTATCTGTTCCCAGGGACCGTGTAGACCCACAATTCACTACAAGTCACTTTGGATGAGAGCATCTATCAAATAGTAACCAGCAATTTAAGTCTGTTTTGCACCTAATTTGGGGATGTTTAATGTTCATTAAGCTTTCTAAAAAAACATAAGTCTGGGTTGGGTTGGCCCATACACCCTCCTTTCACGTTCATGTATACAGCAAGCCAATGCCAAGTAATCTTTACAGAGTAATCCTGCACATTGCATTCATAATCCACTCTCAGCCTTAAGCATTTTATTGTACACTGCAGCTTATCCATCTATACGTTTTAGTAGCCATCCCAGGAGGCAAAATATAAAAAATATACACAGCACTTATGGCACGATTCCATTAATGCACCACTTTATTAAAGCATTTTAATATACTGAAGAAACACTTAAAAATAAATAAAAACAGAATAGTAATAAAAAAACAATTTACAGCGGGAAGAGCAGCACATGATGTATTTTCCCTTTTTATTCATGCATTTGTTGACATAGGAACAAGACAATGGGAGCGTGCAAACACTTAGTATAATCAAGTGCTCGCCCCAGGACAGGAATATAATTCCTTAATGCCTTGCTTTCCATTTAAATTTTACACCATTTATAACCAACGCCTCGAAAGAGTAATGCTCTTTTGAGCGCTCGTGAATTGCACCCGCTAATGAATGTATTTTGAAAAGTGCGCTTTATAAATTTAATCCACACACACACAGAGAGAGAGAAAGACACAAGCACAATCTGTGGGAAGAGAAACACGTGGTCTCGCGCTTGGAGGCCCGACTTCTAATGTACATCCTGTGGGGTAACGCTATAATCACAGTAACCTAGATATATCACCGGGATGAGCAGATTGATAGGTTGTCGTGAAGATGATTGCGCCTTGAGACGGGAGAGGGTGTTGCTCGCAGTCCGGCGGTACATTAAGTCGAGGAGTAATTTTAGCGTTATGGCGCGTAACGGGGTCGCCGCAGTTTAGTGCAACACTTTAAGAGTCTCGCGCACGCACCGCCGCCGGCTCTAAAAGATGAGGGAGATATTAGATCAGGAACAAGCAGCGTGCACGTTTATTCATCTGCTGCCGTTCTCTATGTTTCAGGGATGTCTGGACGATGGTGGATGGGAATCATAAAGAATTTAATGGTTCCTGTGGCGGTTTTGAACATTTGGCTAAAAAGAAATGCAATGCTAGGTGTGTCTACATACAGTAAATGCAATCCAATAGGCTTTAAAGGGTTATTTCAGCCCAAAATGTAAGTTTCTCATTAATTACTCACCCTCATGTCGTTCCAAAGCCGTAAGACCTTGGTTCATCTTCAGAAAAACAAGTTAAGATATTTCTTATGAAATCTGAGAGCTTTCTTGACCCTCCTGTAGACAGCAACCCAACTGAAATGTTCTTAGGTCCAGAAACATAAGGATATTAATAACACTTTCCATGTGACAAAACATTCCATGAAATGTATTTCAACCCAGCTTTTTTTCAGAATACAAGTACTTTGTATGTCAGTCAGTCATTTATTAAGGAATCGGAATACATTGTTGAGATATGTTTCTGAATGAGTAAAAATAACTGATTCTGTCATCATAGAATTTGCATTAACTTTTTTTTCCCCCCCTAATTTAAAATAACCTGTTTTTAGTTTGTTTGTTCCGGGAATCTGACTACACTGTATGTGCTTTAAGTGTTTATTTATAGCTGTATGTGTTTGATTCATAAGATCTGTTCATAGGAGTCAATCTTTCAGGAGTCAGACTGCAGTATATACTAGAAGCACTGTATGTTATTGATTCACAAAAATAACTTATTTCTAAGAGTAATTTGTTCTGAATCTGACTATACTGGTCGTGCTCTACAGTAGGTGTTTGATTTAAATTATAACAATTCATAGGAGTCGTTTATTTGGGAATCTTGCTGTATGTCCTTGATTAGAGCCGAAGCGACTCGTTCTGGAATCTGACTACATTGGTCACGCTATATATATATTTAATTGACTAAAACAAACCTGTTTCTAAGAGTTATTCATATGTAATTCACTAAAATCATTTGTCTGATTATGCATGTTTTTTGTTTCCCTTAAAAAAAAACAAATCATAAGAGTAATTTAGGAATCTGATTATATAAACTGTATGTTTTAATCGGCTTAAAAATAACCTGTTCATAAGAGTCAGTTGTTTGGGAATCATATATATATATATATATATATATATATATATATATAATCATATATGTTTATTTTGCAACTTTTCAATTCATGAAAGTCATTCATTTCAGATTAGATCAGAAGACATCCTCTTTTCAAGTCTCAGACCTTGTTTGGACCCCTCTGTAGATTGTTAACACTGAACTGTTAGCATCTTGTCATCTGTTTGTTTTTCTTGTAAAAGAATGAATGTTTCACTCAAAAGGGAATGTATCATTCACGATTTAGAGCAAAACTGAATCAGCGGAGACTCCAGTTGCCTATTTGCCCACAGGGCAGCTTTGGTGTGATGGGAGAGGATGATTGTGTGTGTGTGTGTGTGTGTGTGTGTGGACAGCGGCTAGATAAAAGAGAAACAAAGCTGTTTCGGCAGAGAGATGACTTAATGTGTGCAGACAGACCGAGTCACTGACATACTGGTGCTGTGTGAAGTGATGCCATAACAGGGATAAATCTTAAATGTGTGCACTGTGATATGTTTATTGTTTTTCTGCTTAGTTTGTATATGACTTAATGCAGGGCTCTTCAAACTTTAAATAATTGGTTTTAATATTTTAACGTATTGTACACTTGCAGAAATAAAGGTACAAAAGCTGTCACTGGGGCCGTACCTTTTCAAAAGGTACAGTTTTGTACAAATATGTGCACTTTAAGTACTAATATGTACCTTTTAGGTACCAAAATGGACTCTTTAGATACAAACCGTGCCTTTAGAAAAGGTACCGCCCCAGTGACAGCTTTTGTACCTTTTATTTGTGTGTAATACTACACATAAGTATAATTTTTACAACAATACATAAGTGTAATACTGCTTTAAATTGTTGTTTTTAGCCCCCCAAATTACTTGCTATTATGTTTTTGTTTTTTTGAGCAAAAAATAAATATTATAAATTTTTCCTTTATTTACTTAATTTATCTACTAAAATGTAATTCAGTGTAACAATCTTGTCAGGTGTATTTGTAAAAAAAAAGAAGAAAAAGTTCATTTACGGTATTACTGTGATGAATAGAGAGTATGTGAAGTGTGCAAGTTCATGTGCAAAGGGTTTATTCCAGCTCAGGGTCAGACAAACACAATCAAGACCGACAAACAGTGTCATAAGAGGCAGATGCAGAAGAGTAAACGATAATAAGAGCAATGGGTCAAATACCAGAGTAAACAGAGTCTGTGGGGCGAGGCAAAGACAGTAATCCAGGAACGGGTAGAAGTCAGCAACAGGTAATCCAAATAGCGAGATACACAGAGATGGAAACACGGAAAAAACACACTGGGTTGACGGTAAACACTGACACCTTAACAGTAATACAATGATCCGTAACAAGACAAACAAACAGACTGGTATTTATACAGGTGGGACTGTGGGACGAGGTGCATACTGGGAAATGGAGTCCAGACATGAAAACAGACACAAAACACAGAGTACATAGGAAAGTAAAGTACAGAGTAAAGCTGGAGTATCACACACAGTCTTTAGTTGATAGTTCCAGCTGGGCGTGATATATATATATACATACATACAGCATATTATTAATTTCACAAATATTATTTATTTATTTTCTTTGTGCTTTCAGTAGAATAAAATGCTGAAAATGATTCTTTAGAAAGCACAACGAAGAAGTTGTGTTTATCAAATTTGGTCAACGTAAATCGATAAAACAATTTTTCTTCATCTTTTGCAGTCACCTTCTTAAGGCTCTTAGTTTGGAGATCCCGGGACACCAGTCTGACAACCCCTATATTGATATAATGAATAGAACGCTTGCCGTGTAAGTAAAACCTTTTATATGCATTTGAGGGTTTCATGGGTCAAAGCATTATTTGCTAATTTTTATCACATTTTAAATAAAAATAGATGTCAATATAAAAGCATATCAGACCTGAAAATCATTTAAATGTCTTACTATGATGCTTTTGCGCTGTTTTAGAGTATGCCAAGATCACTTCACACCAATTCTTATCACTTTCTTATTGTTATGTATCGCACCATCCTAATGAACTGTACAAGACTAACACATCTTAATGTGGGAAGGTGTCAGCTCTGTTAACGGCCTGTAAAACGTCTTTTTACTCCTTGTTTTTTTAGTCAAGTTGTGAAGTTGAAGATGCCATTTTGATGACACCTTTGACTTCGATTTCTTAGCTACAGACATGTTGCTTTTTCTTTTCGCTCCATTATCTGTGAAAGATGACAAACATGTTAAATCTCACACTGTAAATATCACAAAGGTTAGAGGCAACTTGAAAAATGACCTCATAGATGACGTCAGCCGAAAAGGAAGGTGATATTTCGATTGACGTTAACAAAGACAAAACATGATTTGAGACCATAATAAGACCAGAAACGTGTAAAGAAAGCGAATCGGGTCAGCTTTTAACATTAAAGTGGCCATCTAAGTGTCTTTTGTTCAGCGTGAGAACATTTATTATCACTGTCTGCCAATCCCACAGAAGCTGTCTAGTTTCATATCCTGCCAGTGTCGTATAATTAATTTAAAACTGGCTGTATAATCCTGGACTGATTCTTTTGTCTGATTGACACAGTATTTTAAGCACATATGCTTTTTGATCTACCAGAATGTATAATAAGAGTACTAAAACTCTAACCTGAGAGTTATAGCTTTCGACTAACCCAGGAAACCAAGAAGAAAGAAGTCAATATGGCCCTTGTCAGTCAGCAAACTGTAAGTCAGTGACCATAAAGACATTCAAATTATGGTGATTTTTTTTAGTAATGGCGTAGCAGCATGCTCAATGCATGAATCGCTTTTAGTGCCTTTTTACTGCAGAAAGATCACATGGGTCAGTGTCAGTCATTTCTGTAGCTTTTCTAGGTTAAGAGACCTTTATTTATTTTCAGAGTGATAAAACTTGTTTTGACTATACATACAAAGTAATGTAATGTAATAAAATAATAATGGTTACCTTGCACAAGTGTTTTGAATCATGAATATAATTTGACAAAAAGTCACGGCACTTATTTAAACAAAAAACAATAATTATGTGAAATAGTGCTCATATAAGCACATGAACATAGATAACATTGATGTCACATGTCTTTTAAAATACAAAAATGTTGTATATTGTTAAAAATAGCATTTGCATCTGGCTTCAAAATGTGAAATATTTCGTCAGTTTCAAAAAACTTGTTTAACATTTCTATTCTATATAAATTCAATATTTAATATATAATAATATGCCCAGCGTAATATTTTTGTGTAATCAGTAATACATTTTTCAGGATTATTTGATAAAACATAAAAAAAAAAAAACTAAATATATTTGTTTTTATTATTATAAAATGGTAAACAAGTGTCAAGTGTTAAGTGTCACCACATAAACCCATACACACACACAGTGTTTTGGAATACAAATATGGATCCTTTAATTTAACTTGAATACAACTATTGGTTTTTTATGTAAACTAATACTTTTATATGTCATGTGTCATCTCCACATGGCAGATATTTGACAATCAAATTTTAAAGCTGCTCTCTGAGTGTTGTCGTGCTCTGGAGAGGATCACATCTTACATCACTGGCCGTCATTATGACTTCATAATGGCTCGAACCCTTTACCATCCAGAAAGAGCAGCCATCTCTCATCCGAGAGGCTTCACTGTCAGAGCTTTTTATCTCTCAGCCCTGGCTGCTTTGATCCACTGATGTGCGGAGTGAAATGTCTTATAGATGTAGGCACTGAGATAATGTCAAATATCAAAGGCATTCAATAGTACTACTTTGTTTTGTTGGCTTACAGTTGAAAATCTCTATATTCTTTCCTTGCATTCACTTTTTCACCAAAATTTTTTCCATTTGTTGTTTGTCTGTACCTATATTGGTGAAAGACAGTAATTAGCGGGATTTATGAAAAGTAAATAAAAGAAGGATCCTCGTGGCAAGGTGACCATGTCCATTTCATATTAAGATAGTATGACATTTAAAGGTCAAATTGGAGCTGCTTGTTTGTGTTAAACATGCCTGCAGGTTATACGCTGGCCAGGACGGACACACGTGAGTGTAATCGGTCAGTATAACATGAGGTCTGCCTTTAAAAAAAACGTGATCAACCACTTCCCGAGTGCAGTTATCTGGCAGCTGATCACACAGATGGAGCAGACCGAACCTTCGGGCAGCTGGAGAGGGTTGATCTACAGCCCTGGTTGTCTGTAGGGAGATGACTATCTGTTTTGGTCAAGTCCTTGATGTTTTTTCCGATACAAGACCCCGACATGCTTGTATACCTTGACTGTGACCTGAGTAATCTATAACCTTGATCGCACTGAATTAAATTGATTGAGCTGAAGTACAGTATGCAAGGGCAAGGCTTTAAAAAAATCATGAGAAACATACATGCATCTCATGTTTTCATACACAGTAAAATTGCTGTATTTTTTAACACTGGAAAAATAATAAAAAATCTAAATTAAGTAGTTTTTTTGTAAAAATAACTTTATAGAGTATGGATACAGAAACCAGAGATAGTTGTAATATGTCAATAAAAAAAAAAAACTAAGCAAACGAGAGGCGACAGCGGCAAGGAACCAAAACCCCATCAGGAAAAAAAACCTTTGAGATCTATGACCTGCAGTAGATTTTGATATTCTAAGTATTATCAAATGGCCAGAGTTTTGAGAAAGCAGCAGACGTAGAGGACTATAATGTGATAAGAGCTCACTCAAGTACTGAGGAGCTAAGCCATTCAGGGCTTTATAAGTATTTAACACAATGTTAAAATCTATACAATGTTTGATAGGGAGCCAGTGCAGTGTTGATGGAACCGGGCTAATATGCTCATACTTCCTGGTTCTAGTAAGGACTCTAGCTGCTGCATTTTGAACCAACTGTAGTTTATTTATCAAGCGTGCAGAACAAGCACCCAATAAAGCATTACAATAATCTAGCCTAGAGGCCATAAAGGCATGAATCAACATTTCAGCATTTTAGGTTGAGATAGGTCACAATTTAGATATGTTTTTGAGATGGAAAAACTCTTGTTTTACAGATGCTAAAAACATGGCTTTCAAATGAAAGTTTGCTATCAAACAGCAAACCTAGGTTCCTAAGTGATGAAGAAGAATTGACAGAGCAGCCATGAAGTGTTAGACAGTTTTCGATTATTATGTGTGGGGTTTTTAGGTCTAATAATTAACACCTCTGTTTTGTCAGTAAGAAGTTACTTGACATCCAATTTTTTATATCAGCTATGAATTCAGGTTTTCAATTTGGTGTGTTTCACCTGGCTGAGAAGAAATATATATAGTAGCTAAGCTGAGTATCATCAGCATAACAGTGAAAGCTAAAACCATGTTTTTCTGATAATATCTCCCAATGGTAACATGTAAAGCAAAAAAAGCAACAGCCCTAGTACTAAGCCTTGAGGTACTCCATATTGCACTTGTGATCGATATGATATGTCTTCATTCACTGCTACAATCTGATAGCGGTCAGATAAGTATGATTTGAACCATGCTAAGGAACTTCAACTAATGCCAACAGAGTTTTCTAGTCTATTCAAGAGAATGTTGTGGTCAATAGTGTCGAACGCAGCACTGAGATCCAATAGCACTAATAATGAGATACAACCACGATCAGATGATAGAAGCAGGTCATTTGTAACTTTAATTAGAGCAGTCTCAGTACTATGATACGGTCTAAATCCTGACTGAAAATCCTCACAGAGACCATTTTTACTCTATGAAGGAATATCATTGTGAGGATACTACCTTTTGTAGTATCTTTAACAGAAAAGCGAGATAGATTTGGGATAGGTCTGTAATTAACTAGATATTTGGGGTCATGTTTAATGTTAGTTGTAAAATTAAAATAAAATTTAATAATTAAATTGCACATGATTTCAGAGATTATGTTCACAGAATCCAGCTAGTTGTGACAATTTAATTATTTTATTTTATTTTATCCATTAAAAATTAAATTCTTACATTATATAAATGAAAAAAAAAATGCTAATCACTGCAAATGTTAGAAACATTTTAAATAATAGAAATATTCTAGAATTGTTTTTTTTTTCAAAGATTTGCAAAAAAAGTGCACACAAAGTACACAAATGGCAATGAAATGATAAAATACATACAGAATATATGTGAAAATAAATAACAGTTGTAGTATAAAATTTTGGGCACTTCTAAAATATTGAAAAAAAAATTATATATATATATATATATACACACACAGTATATATTAGATTAGATTCAACTTCATTGTCATTACACATGTACAAGTACAAGGCAACAAAATGCATTCTAGGTCTAACCAGCAGTGCAATGAGCAGCAAGTGGAGTATATAGGTCTAAGTTATAAGTGCGCTTATAGAAGATATGGGTAAGAAGAAGTGTGGGTGAGTTCAGTAAGGAGACAGCTCTGGGAAAGAAGCTGTTACTCAGTCTGCTGGTTTTTGTCCGGGGTAACCTGAAGCATCTGCCCAAGGGCAGGAGAGAAAACAGTCTGTGGGCAGGGTGAGAGGAGTCCTTAAAAACACTGCATGCTCGAGGCAGACAGTGTTTATTCTGGATGTCCTCAATGGATGGAGTCCCTGTGATGCGCTGGGCAGTTTTCACCACCCGTTGCATTGCCTTACGATTAGCAACAGAGCAGGTCCCATACCACACCGTGACACAGTTAGTTAAGATGCTCTCTATTGTGCAGCAATAGAAGTTCACCAGGATGGATGAGGATAGTCGGTTCTTCTTTAGTGTTTGTAACAGGTGCTGGTAAGCCTTCTTTTCCAGGCTGGAGGTGTTGGTGGTCCAGGACAGGATAGATATATATTGATTATAATATTAAAAATAATACTTTAGCAAAAATATAAATATATATAATAAGTGGTTGCAGATTTACAGACTCACTAAAGGTGCAGTCAGTGAGCATCTTAAACTGATTTTTTTTACCGTTTCATGTCTAAATGCTGGCAAGAAAGGAGATATGTGCAGTGAAGTCCATGCAGTAATATTAGAATGATAAAAGAGCACTCATTCCCTATCTTTCTCAGTGATAGTGTAATGGAGTGGGGCTGGTCTGTCAGCTCAGGTTGGCTGTTACGCTGGACAGTCTTTGCCCTGAAAACAAATGATCTTGCAGCGAGCCAGAGGCCCACACTTTTAGATTGCTGATTAGTACACAGGACATCCAGTCCCAAGATTCACAGATCAAATCTGGCTCTGAGCAATGATAGTAACAATGGGCCCAGAGGGGAGGACTGAAGCTACTGTTGAAAATGACTTCTGAGGGCTTCAGAACACAGTGCTTGGGATTAGAACGGCTTCTGCAGCCTTCTGTTGGAGTTCTTACGCCAGGGGAACTCTATCCTCAACTATGGGGAAATTAAACAAAGAATGAAATGTGAAAACATTCTCAGGACTGAATTAGCTAAATGGCTAATATTTTAACACAAAAAACCTGAATCATGTGTAGGTGTCGTCTGTTTTGTGTCATGTTTTCATATATTAAAAAAATATTTATATATTTATAATATATATATATATATATATATAAATTAAATGTATAAAATTTTTTGTCATTGTTATTTCATGCAAACATATGATAACTTGAATTCACATTTGTGATTGTAAAAAATATCAGTAAGATATTTGGTAAATCGGTAAATATTTTCCAAATTTTGGTAATAATTTGTGAAACTGCTAAATTGTTTAAATTAAATAAGAATTAAACATTAAATGCTTATATTTTAAAAACTAAAAATACAGCACAAAAATATAAGATACTCGAATAGCATCAAAATCGCAATTGTAAAAAAAAAAAAAATATATATATATATATATATATATATATATGTATGTATATGTGTGTGTGTATGATTCACATCATACATCAAATTTGTTCATATTAATTTTTCATACTGTAGTTTAAACTTACATATCAAATAAATATTGAAAAATCATTCTTTACAGTGTCACTTGGTAAAATGACTGTAACCCAAATCTTTTCATGGCGTACTGCTTTAATCTGGAGTTATGTTTGCAAATATCACTTGTGTATGCCTAAGAGCTGCGTTGGCACGTTTTGAGTTTCCGTGTTTGTCACCAGAGTCTTAAAAGAGCGCTGTAACGCGTGTTGCATTTTGTCACCTAATGTGGCATCTTCAGCACAAATGTCAAAAGAGATTGAGAGTGACATTCAGGAAGCCATGCTGAAGAAGACAACGCTGCATATTAAAAGGCTAGAAAAGGTTAGGCGTCAGCCCGGGATTGAGGGAAATACTGGCTCCGCAGTCAAAAGGGAATACCGGAGAGAGATTGAGGGAGAGATTGTAGCCTGTATTTGACAGCGACGCCTGTTGAATTAAAAGAGTCGCTCGGATCGTCTTGAGAAGCCGGAGCAGGATGATGGCCGTGATTCGGGGTGACAGGTGACCCGGGATGACCAGGTTTATCCACAGACATAATTGAATCATGAGTGGGTGTGTTCGGTGCCGTGTTAAAGAAATATTGTGAGATGTCAACTTGAAAAAAAATGGAAAAAGTCAACCATGCTTTACTTTGACCTTTTAGTGTGTACATGTTACATATACAGTATTGACAATCAATTACTGTAGTAATACCAATAACAATGTGCAGTTACAAGCAGCTCCATAACATTATTGCAAATTAGGCAGGCAGACATTCAATACAGAGTTCATTTAATAATCATAATCATTTTTTGTACAGAGTAACTTGAAGACAGAAAAGGACTTTTGTACTCATGTTCTTCCTTGTTCATACCAATCAAAACTATAAAACTATAAATATTATATTATTTAGAGATGTCAAACAATTGCGATTAATGGAATCCTAAATAAAAAGTTTACTTTGTATTTATTGTGTATACACAAACATATGTACACAGCATGTATTTTGAAACATGTATATATTTATATTCATATTATTTATCCAGTCCAGTCTCATGACAATTCATACATATTTTACAAGGTGGCTAATTTGTACAAATTTGTACAACTTCACTTGTCTGATTTCACTTGTATGATTTCATGCGATTTTTGCTAAATCGTACGTATTTTACGAGTTACCAATGAATTTGTACGAATAACCTACAAATAACCTTGCCCCTAAACCTACCTGTCACAAATCGTTTAGACAAATCGTACAAAATCATACAGTCATATATATTCAAATGTTATTCAATATATAAGCATAACATTTTTTTTATATATACAGTCATGTGTGTGTATTTATATAATAAATATACACAAATATATTATGTAAAAAATTTTTTTATTTTGGATGCAGTTAATCAAGCACAAAATAATATTATATCACATTTCAAAGCTAAATATAATGTTATTTTATATAATGTGTTTTATATAAATTATTTTATAGAAATAATTATAATACATTTTTTAATTATAGTTGTGCTGTTAGTTAATAATATAATTGTTAAATGAGTCTTAAACATTTCATAATTTCATTTAACAATTTCATTTAATTTTCAATCACCAGGCTCAGTTCATTCTTAATGTGTCAACATGTTATTCAGGGTTGATAAAGCTCACTTGTAAGAGAAGCTCAACGTCTGAAATAATGATATCTTAAGTTTAATGAATGAAGCTGTTACCATTTTCTGAGCAACTAAAAACACAATTTCAGGGTATATGCTATTATTCACAAAAACAATAAACTAAAAAAGTAATCATCTTCATGAGGCTCTTAGAAACATTAAGCATTAAGCTAATTAGAACAAACAATCAAACCAAATAATTGGAGTTGGTAGATTGAAGATTTGTCTGTTGAAAAAAAAAAAAGAATTCCCATAGGACATTTAAAATAGTAAGATGTGTGCAAGCTTTTGCAGCCTCTCTGGCTAATTATCTCAATTGGTTTATGAAAAAAAAAAAAAACTAATTTCAAAGAGGGTTTTGCCCATGTCAGTGCTTAGTGTTTCCTTCCTGTTGCAATATAATAGCTTGTACAACTTTGCACAAGATGTCACAACTTAATAGAATGGGTTGGATGATGTAAACGTTAATAAGGCAGTGAGGTGTTAATGAGGTTGAACACGGCACAGAAAGGCCAACAACTTTAAAAATGGACACTGCCGGAGGGCTGCTTCCCTCAGGAGGGGCTGACTAACTATATCCTGATAAAGATTGTCTTGCTGACAGAAGCTAAATTGCTCAGGTTGCTCTTTCATAACTCAGGAGAAATCATGGAGCTCTCTTTAAGACCAAGTGGTCTGGGTGATGCTTTCCTAATTAACTTCAGTTCAGCATTTATGATGTATTTCAACATTTGTCTAATTTAATTCCATTTTAATTAATGATTTGCTATTTCAGGAGAAACATCTGAGACATCTGAAACATCTTGACATAAAGATTGTGAAACTTGATGTCTGGGTAAAACAGTCAAGATCTCTGACTTTTTGTTGTGGTGTCATTGAAATCTAGGCACATTTTGACAGCTTTTTCTCAGGAGAAACATCTCAGAAGTAGGTGGGTCACGAAGGGAACAACACGTGAAGCTTGCATGAGAGAGTGGTTTCTGTGCAGAACGCCGCAATGAGTTTAATAACTATACTTTTATTCTTTCTGTTTTAATTATAGCCTATTTTAAAATTCATCTGTCTGTACAATGAGTGTGTTGTATGATTGTGTTTTATTGGTTGTTTACCTCAGATCTTCAGATCTAAGGTTTAAGGTAAACGACTACTGCTGAAACAGAGGGGTTTGACACTTTAATGTTGTTGGAACACTTGCAATATTAATGAGATTTTTTTTTTTTCTGAGAATAAGCTTTACTTTAAAGGCCAAATAGTCAGGACTACACCTCCATTTTTCTTATATATTAACATTTGTCTCTGTTCTTTCCAATTTAACCTACCATAAGACAACTGAGGAGAAACATCTGACACAAATTAAACCCTGCAGCTCATGATGATACATTAATGTCCTCCCTGTTGAAAAAAATCTGCATATGCTGGTTCGGAATTAGCACAAGGACCAGCATAAACCAGCATCCCAGCTTCAGAACATACCTAAGGGCTTAGCAGGGCTAAGAAACAATTTGTTTGTGCAAGAAACTTTAGTTTTTATGTCACTTTCCACCTTTGAAACACTACAATGTCCAACTCATTCACAAAATCCAAGATATATATATATATATATTTATATATGTATGTATGTATATATATGCCAGAGTGCGTTACACATCACATCTTGGATTTTATATATATATATATATATATATATATATATATGTATAGATAGATAGATGCTTCGTTAGCAACTTTTTCCATTGGCTACAATATGTAAGGATCTTCATAGTCTTCAAACTATGACAGACACACAGTTTTCCTGAGGAGACACATGTGAGAAACATCTCAGGAGAAACATCTGAGGAGCAGCAGGCTTATAAAAATTTCTATTAGCTGAGACGAGGTTGAAACCTAAACTAAGATATTGTTCTCAGGAGAAACATCTGAGAACCAGAAGACTTGCATACTGTACTCAGTTCGCTGTTGTTTTTCAGGAGAAACTGTTGAGGTCTCCATTTGTTTATTTCCTTTAGACCATCAAAAACAGGTTGTTTGGGCTGGTATTTTTTATAGATGCAAGCATCCAGTCAGTGAAAGCTATGTGCGTGATTAAGCAGTCATCTTTCACAGCTGTCTCCACATTAGTGAAGCGGTTGCCAAGGCAAAGCAGAGGATCAGACAGCAGGTGCGTTCTGAACAGCAGCCACCGGCTCTTGTTAGGCTTCTTTAAGAGGCGGGAGGTCGGCATGGCCTCTCCTGTTGTATCTTCTGAGGCAGCCCCTCTTATTGGGGCTCTGCTGGTGGGTAATTAACAGCTTACCTTCCCAGCCCAACAGGCTCATACTGGTTTTCAGCAGAGGGGGGAAGTAATTAGACAGGGAATGGGGTGAGAAGCAGGCAAAGACTCACGGCTTCTACGTACCAAGACATGTAGTTCAGCGGGTGCCAATGAACCTGAGATAAACATTGGATTAAGGGAGGAGACACGGGGAAATATGAACACATCATTTGCATCAAAGTTTGATCACATGTTTGGAAATGACAGGAAAAATCTCTTAATGAGTTTATAATAAGTCTTTTAAAAACTTGTTTCTAGTAAACATATCTAAAATGTACCTAAAAAAGCAACACCAAATACATTTTCACGAAAGAGCATTAAATCAGCATATTAGTATGATTTCTAAAGGATCACTGAACCATGGAGTAATGATGCTGAAAATTAATTTCAACGTAGAAGTTAATTATATTTTATAAATTGTATATATAATATATAATTAATAAATTATATTTTATTTTATATTTAAAGGAAACATTTATATTTATAATTATATTATAAATTATATTTTCTATAGTAAAATAAAAATGATGATATGTGATCCTGGACCACAAAACTAGTCATAAGAGTCAAATTTTCAAAACTGAAATTTATATGTCATATTATATTATAAATATTGTTGACTGAACAATATTTGGCCAAGACACAACTGTTTGCAAATCTGGCATCTGACATAAATACTGAGGAAAATCACCTTTCATGTTGTTGCATGCATAACAACAATGCATAATTACAAAATTAGATTTTGATACATTTAAAGTAGGGCATTTACAAATATCTTCATGGAACGTGATCTTTACTTAATATCTTTTTTGATTTTGCCATTTATAATTTTGACTTATACAATGTATTTTTTTGTTTATTGTTCTACAAGTTTAATCCATCGACTTAAGACTAGTTTTGTGGTCCAGGGTCAAATATTTACTGTATTTTTTTAAACAAATGAATGCAGCCTTGGTGAGCATAAGATACTTTATTTTAAAAAGCTTCAAAATGCACTTAAATCAATGGAACTTGATAAATGATGTATGCAAAGATATTAAGACAGTCGCACAAAATCTAGCGTGGGAAGACTTCAGGCCTTAAATGAACATTTCCAGTCCTATATGATGACAGAATTAACATTTTTGGGTGAACTGTCCCTTTAAAATAATCAGCATGGTTAACTAAATTCCTTACGATTTGTGTGCATACAGTACATACGATACAAAAGTAGACTCTTGTAAAGTTGTTTAAACGTGTTGAAGAAAATATGTATCAACAACAATTTCAAAGAACCCAAATTGAATATGAAAGAAATAAACGGAGCCAGTATAGTCAAATAAACACTGTCATCTTAGGTGCTACCAATATAGAAAAAAAGAAGCAAGGTCAGTAGTCAGACGTTGCCTTCAGAGCTTCATTATTGTCAACTGTGTGCCAGTACAGTACAGCATCTCTTCAAAACCGTCTAAAGTACTGATCACACATCCTTCTGTTCTTCACACAAACCTGCATGTTACTTCAGCGCCAGCCTGTCCTTGAGTTCCTAAGATTCCCTTTCATTCTGTGTCATTGAAAGAAGCCGCGTGAATACCATTTAAGGTCCATATAAAACCTCCGGCTTTTTAAATGTAAATGCGTCTCTGTTGATGGAGCTCTCACATATGTATGAATTGAAAACTGCGAGATGAGGTTTCATTTACGTGTAGCTTTCACGGCCTGAACGATGTTACCATGGCAATGAAAATATTTATGTTGGCGGGAATGCACTCTGCACACCAATCCAACTGTATTCAAACCAAAGAAGCCTGTAGAAAGCTATCCGTTAGCGTGATTGTCCAGAACTTCCTCAGATAGTTGCGCATACAGGTTTTTTAGCCAATCAGCTCAGCCGTAATGCAAAGAAGCCACGCCTCCTTTGCCTAGAACATCCGGAATCGGGTTTTCATGCATTTTCTAAGGTTTTCGTCTAGTCGTTCACCCCCTCAGATTTGTTAAGACAAAGACTGCTTTTATTTTTTCCATGAACAAATACGATGACTGACTGACTGGAACAACAGACGGCTCTTTTCTGCTTGTTTGAATACCCACTGAACAGGCCTATTTTGGGAACGACTAATGGGTAAATGTCCACAAGTTAATGCTATGTTGGTGGAGCAGCGAACCTGTCTTGGAGTAATGCATGAAGAGAGGGATTTAACCCCGAAGATGAGACGGTGCCAAAGATCAACTCTGGTTCAAAGGCCCTGACAATCACTCTCGCAGCTGCTAAAAAAAAACCAAAAAAAAAACCGAGTCAGTCAGTTTACACCAAGTTAAGATGCCAAACAACATTATATTATGAAATGGGACTTGTCAGACAAAACAAGTCTTTTTAGCCTTCTTGTTATTTTTACCTCATAGTAGCCATAGCAGTAATTTAGGTGTTTTGTTAAACAGCTACTGGAAATTTCAAATATAAATTTGGGTTACGAATGTAACATTACATTCGTAACCTAGATGTTACCCTTTCAGTCTAATCACTTTAACATTACATATGGGAACACCCATGGAAAAAGCCACGACTCTGAGACCTCGTTATGCGGAGACCCCCCACCGACTGGCGAGACTTTTTATTTTCAAGTTCGTCAGCAGAGGATCTGCATGTAACCTTCCCAACCCTCCATGACCCAGTATGGGTGGCCCATGGAATTGCTTTCAGTAGTGCTGAAGCAAGTGTTTGACGGCGGAGACAAGACTTAACACACATTTCTCGCATGTGAATAAAGAAAATGCAATATATTGATAGAATTATGGATATAATTGGAGGGAAACACAGCCTTCTGGCTGACTGTGGAAAAAAGATGTTATTTTTGCCACACCTACTGGGCGAAGGAGACCCAGAGGAAGCACAGCCGGAGCTATCTCCGCTCTAGTCCGACTGTGGGCAGGGAGGAATCAGGTTACGCACTTTTAAGGGAACACTGAAATATCATAGCGCACAGATCCCGAAGAAGTGGCCCAGCAAGCCGGCACCAGCCGGTCCTCTCGTTCACCTGCTGTCCGATTTAAGGACACAAAAAGACACGGCCTCGACGCGGAGGTCGTAAAACCTGGCAAAGGTGATGGTGATGCCCAGCCCGAAGCCCTACATATATCTGCTAGAGAGGTGCCATGAGCCCATCACATAGAACGAAAAAACAACACTCTTGTTCAGTGACTCTTCGTTTTACAGTCCTAAGGCAAGGCTTTTCCCCGTTATAAAGGGAGTTGGCTTACCACCCAATCAGCCAACCTCTAGTTGGAGACAGCATTCTCATTCTGCTGTCTGCAATAGCAGAATAAGAGCTGCTGGAGAGTCTGAGGCTCCGAGTGTGGTAATGCAGCGGCACTTTCAGAGCGCGTACAGGACACCATAACTCAGGCTGGGTCTGCCTCCTCCCAGGGCAGAGCTTGCGGGTTCACTACCCAATCGTAGAAAGGCGTAGTAGGAACCCTGGGCACAAACTGGCCGGTATTAGCCGACAGCTTTTAGGCACTCAATATTGACAGAGACTGTTTGCAGATCCCCACCCTCTTACTATAGGCTAGCGCACTGAAAGGTGCTGTCCTTCAGCACCAGATATTTTGAAATCTGATCTTTTTAGACTGAAGGGCTCGAATGGAGTGAGCCGCAGGCCATGTAGGGCGATGGCAGGGTCCCAAGAGGGTACGAGGTGTGGTCTCAGGGAATTAACCTGACGATGAGTTGGTGCTTTCTGAGGGATGCACCCTCCACTGCATGGTTATCTGTGGCTATGGTAGCGACATACACTGAGAGAGATGAAAGGGGCAGCCTGCGTTCCACTTCTCTTGCAGGTTTTTAGAAAAGCACAACTGCGATGGTACATCTCTGAGGATCCCCTTTTTTGTGAGAGAGAATCCTTGTGAACCCAACCTGACTCCGGAAGTATGTATTTTTTAACAAAGCTCATAGGAGAAAGGTTCAATTCAACGAACAGACTTCATCCCAAAGCATAAGCCGGCCTCGTAAGGGAAGCTTTTGCTTAGGATATATATACATATATATCTCTATACAGCATCAGGGCCGGAGAAGTCTGACGCGTACCGTGCTCGCTGGGGAAGAAAAGCGTACTTAAAGCCCCCGAGGCCAGCTTTGCTTGCGAGTGCGACCCTGCCGAGCAATTTATTTGGACTCGTGGAGGGAAAACAACAGGTAATGGGCAGACTTGGCACAGGCAAAGAGATTTTTATTTATTTTAATTTTTTTTGAGAGTTTACTCTAACTCGGCTAGACCTAAGAACCCAGATGGCTGTTTGGTGCCTATAGGCGCTGTGGTATCGGAGCAGTACTAGCCTCACTGTCTGACTCACCCTCTGATGCTGTGGAAGACATCTCAGTCTCTCCCTATTACGGGGGGAGCGGTCTCCTCCAGACAGCCTACGGAACTACGAGGTACGTCAAAAGTCCATGCATCTGTTACCCTGGACGGAGCATTCTGGACAAACACCTGGAGGTCCCCCAGGCGCCTCACCATGGTGTGGGAAGGATGCGAGGGGAGCTGTCTAGCAAATGAGAGGCGGACCCGCAACATAGCCATGGTCATGCGCTCGCAATGAACACATGAACCATCCACAAACGTCGCCTCAGCGTGCTCTTGGCCCAGGCACACCGGACAGTGCTCGTGTATGTCACAAGAGGTGAGGAAACTCCTGCTCCCAGAAGCGCACGGCCGGATCGACATCCCATTACAGATCATTTCACCGGCCATGGGAAATTGTGCTCTTTTTCCTGGTTGCCCAGGGAAGACCTAACACAGAAACTCCATGCACTCAGAGGTCTTTTCGCTGGATTTGCAAGATAAAACGCTGTCAGACGAGAGGGCAGGAAAGCAGGAACTCTTAAAATCAGGACTCTTCCTCGATCGTTCTCCAGAATTCGCAGAGGGGGTCTCCTGAAGCTCACAACGGCAAAGGCTCTGAAGCGAAAATCTGCTTGTGCACTCCGCTCGTGCTCTCTTACACTCATGCAGTGACGAGGTGCACCTGAGTGCAATCAAGTGCATGCCGATTTCATTGGCCTTTTGTATAAAGCTCAAAGGCAATTGGTCTCTCTGGCGAGTTCCCATATGTAAAGTGATTCGACTGAAAGGGCAACTAGAAACACACACATTACAAACTATCCCTGCGGCAACAGATTTGAACAGTGTAAACCAATCGATCCGTAACAGCGATCTGTACTTTTATAGCCGCATATTTTAATGCGGGTTTTAAGAAAATGCTAAATGTTATTGAGCCCTCCTAGCACTCCTAGCAAAGAACAGAAAGATTGTGA
>JAUMHI010000074.1:4397311-4408731 GCA_032359435.1 Enteromius unitaeniatus
CAAAAGACAGGGGGGAACACGGAACGAACCAAACATGAACTAAGACACAGACAGAAACAAACACGGAACATGACAAGTGGGGACATATTTACTGATTATCATGACTTATTACTGTCTTTTTGTGTGTTGCATTGCATAGTGCCTGGTAAACATAAAACCATGTCTGCATTTGTGATCAGAGTAACAACAAACAACAAGCACTCCCCATTACTGCTCAAAACTTGTGTTTAAATTGTAAATAGCAAGTTCTTTTAATAAGGAAACGTTACTTACTAAAGATTGTGAGTCAGAAGCGCCAGACTGTCCTTGCAGAGGTAGAATTGCTTCATAAAAGTAGCCTTTAGACTACTCTCCCGGTTTAAGTCCGTCCACCCTAAATACGCTGAACACACTCTAATATTTGTGTTGGACTGTTCTGGAACAGACAACTTGACCACTTAACACTCTAAAGTGAAAAATTTAACATTTGAAATCGCATCATATGACCCCCTTTAAAACTTTTAGGTAATGTTGAATACAAAATTTTAAATCAAACATAATAAAATCAAGTTGTAGGTTATTTATTAATGTTATTTAATAGACTTGAGTTAATGGACATTTGCATTTTTATGCCAACAAAGATTAAGACATACTACAACAATGTATTGTTCATTGTTAGATAATGTTTAATAATGCATTAAATGTAGTTAAAAAGTGGAACCTTATTGTAAAACGTTACCCAGCATATTTGCGCTTTAGTGATTTTCAGTATATTTAAAAAGTATCCTTTACATCTTTTCAGGTCGAAAACCTTGAAATAACTCATGGTAATTTTGTTCAGATGTTCATGTATTGATAATATATAGTGCTAAAGTAAATAACTGATCATGTCTGAAGGAAGTTTCTACTGGAAATCAAGACAAAAATGCAGAATACATAAATATTTTTTTTACAATACATTTAGTTGGTGATAGGTAAAACTTTTCCATCTTCATCTGATGCAATACAGTTTCAGAATCCAGAAGTAATTCCTCAGTCTTCATGCTTTAACGCAGTAAGAAATCTCCCCCGTAACTCTTCCACCCACAGACCTGCAGCCCGAGCTTCAACGCTAACAAACTTTATCACTGCTTTCATATACAGCTCTTTGGCTGGCACCCGGCCCGTATCAGCACAGATTTGTGTATCCGTTGCTTCCTGCTGGATTGAGTGGGGCTTCGGTGGCCACCGGGAGGCCTGAGAGAAACAGAGGAGATTTTTATCCACAAACACAGGTCACAATGGCTTCTTGTTGTCTAATGCATCGGGAAATAATCTGCTTGTGTTTGTTTGAAAATTAGTCTACAGTCATACTAATTATAATGAAAAGTGGGCGACTTCATGTTCTCCCTCGTTGTTCTTTTCATGTTCCTTTTGTTACTTTATCTGCTCGGTTTATGTGGGCTTTTTGTAGTTAATGGCTTCAGGAAAAATACAAATGTGATGCAGAGGAGGGTGAAAAATAGGAGGACGTTTAAAAAGGCCTGACTCAAGGGTTTACCTTATTACTGTATTATTACTAAGGAGTTAGTACACGTCTTAAAATATTCTAAATTTTCAGTGAAAAAAATATTTAAAGGCTAGAGTATATATATAACAGTCAACTTGTTAGCAAGTTAACTTATTGTTAATGATTGTAAATGTGATTCAAGGATACAGTAATTTTTACTAAAGAATACTATAAAATGATGTTTCATAATATACCGTATTAATATGATTGAAGTTTCCCATATCGATTTATTTGCATTTTTGAACTTTTAATTTTTTTGTTTGTTTGTTTGTTTTAGGGTTAATGAAAACATCCCTAAAAATGATTGGATGATTTATTTATTTATTATTTATTAAAAATGTATATCAGTTATAATCAGTTATATATTTATTTAATTAAATTATTATGATAAAAAAAAAAATCCTACTGCATGACACATATGTTTTTTTATGAAATGTAGGCTTTGTCTCTCTTGTAATTTTAGTTATGCATGTTTCAACTGTATTATTATTATTATTATTATTAATATACTAATATGTGTATATCTTTCTTTATTTTTTTCTTGTTGCTACGGGGTTAAATAAACGTGGTTTATTCCTCCAATTTGATTCAATGGTTCTATGGTCCATGTCATTTTCCCACTGACATTTGTATAGTCAAATGATCATGTTAATCAGTTGCCATTTCATTATTGACAGAATGAAATCATTACTTATTGATAATTCTTCTCTAGAATAGCAACAAATCATTACCCACTGTTTACAGGAGGCTTTCCTCCAGTAGACATCTCAGATGGAGACATCTCCGGTTAATCCCTTTCTTATCCGGAGTGGAATCTGGTCACTTTCACCTTGATTGCTTATACATATTTGTACAATGTAAAATAAACGTAAACGCAAAAGTCAGAATTTATGATTAGGTTTGATCATATGATTACTTCCTCCACAGAATGTCCATAAATGGCACCAGCGGAGGGAACTGAGCTCCACGAGTGGGAAAGAGCTGGAGCTGAAAATTGGATCATCCTGTAGATGATTTCAGGAAGAGGAGGAAGATTTGGAGTTGGGTGAAAAGACATAGTTCATAATTCTTGCAGCACAAACGCTCCTCTCAATCAGCGATGACCTGCTCTCCATAAATCAAGAGGTAACATAAAAACAAGACGGAGGAGAAGAAACGGAAATGTGCTTTCCTTTCCTGTCTCACCCTCCCATTGTTTTGGAAGAGAAAAACGGAAGTCGGCAGATCATTCAAAACATCAGAAGCAAAGATTAATGGTTTATCCTTGAGAGCAGCAATCAACAAACACATGACGACATGCCTCACTAGCTGCAGTCGCCAAATGTGCCTCATGATTTACTAGGCACAATAAAAAGGGAAACTGGCTCTGTATATTTCCCTCTAATTTCATTTCAAGAAGGGGTTTCTTCCATCCATCTCGAATGAGATAATTAAACAAACCTCATAAAATGTATATCTAAAATACATATTTGGATTAATATGTAGATTTTAAATTTTTTTGTAGTAACATATGCACATGTACTGTATATTGTTTGTGGTGCTAAGGCCTGAACTAAGGCCAGGGGCACCCGCAGGAGTTGAGCTGAGGGTACTAACTCTTCACAGCATCTTTTATACAAACTCCAGATATGGGTGTCGTGTCATAAAATATTTGAATACTTTTCATTATTATTACTACTTTCAAAGTAAAAGACTAAAAAAAATGTACCATCAGTTCAAGCACAAATGAATATTTGCAGTACACAAGCCGCTATTAACTCCACTGTAATGTAATCCTGTCTCTCTCTCTCACATGTGCACACACACAGGACGCACTGCACTATGAAAGCCATTCATTTCAATGGCTCTCACACATGCGTGGAAACTCCACATTTGAACAGTCAATAGCACGTACTTAAACTAATAACAACACACACTTACAGTCACTGATTGTCAGAGCAAAGTTGGAACTGACTTTTTATTATTATTTTTTTTTTTATTTAAAAGAAATAGGCATCGCACATTGTTTTGTACTCTCCTAGGTTCGTGAAATTAATGAATACTTTCATTTTGTAATGCAATTACCTCTTTAAATAACATGTAAATAGTACATATGTTTATGTTACATACGTTCACATGTTATGTAAAGAATAGAAAATGTATTACAAAAATAAATAGTAAAGATTCATGAAAGTTAATAAAAATACTTCTTTACATAACATGAACATATGTGAAAGATATAGTAGCCAGTCAGAAAATAAACCTGAAAGGTGGACAAAACCCATATAGCATTTTGTTCCTGAAGAGCTGTAATATAGCATACCGATATACATTTTAGAAATTTGATTTGCATCTTTCTGACTGATGCCTTTTTTCCTTTTCTGCATTCCCTCGAAACCCTCCGAGGTGAGAGTTTCCGAGACAATCATTTTCTTTTAAAGACGTAATATGTGTGCAAAAGGGATGGTAAAAATGCAAACATTCCTCACACAGTTCAGAATCTCAGCTCGCACTGTCACTATGGCAACTGAAAGCTGTTGGAAGTCTATGATATAAAAGCCGGTGGAATGAAACTTCACTTTACAGATGTTTGCAGTGCAGAAATACATCTTTGTAAAGTTTCACCTGCAATGCTGCTAAAGAAATCTAAGTGCAGTTACATGCACCAGCCTAAAATAGTGATTTATAGCAGGTCTCTTAATTAAAGTGCTCTTGGCTCAAGGTGTCCGTCGATCGTGTGCTTAAAATGATATGACAGGAAAAGTAAATAAATAAGCAAGTAAACTCTGAAATGAATGAAGCTCATATCTGCAGCTGAAAACCGCAGGCAGTATTAAAGCTCATTGTGGCCGTCACATCCTCGGGGATTACAGCATCTTATTTAAATATTTTTCCAGATAGAAAAGAGTCATCAATCCTACATGACAAACTTACAGTGTAGTCAGCTCCCTCAAGGCATGGTAGCTAATAAAATACAGCCTCTACCTGTCCTGTCCTGTCCACAGCGTCTCTGTGTCCCCCGTCAACTAGGGGGTGAGCTGGATGGGCGTTTTGCTTTGTTGTTTGGCTTCAGGAATATTTATACACAATTAAACAGTGTAGATATCAGGTAGGCTATTCATGTATTTGGAAATGGGAATTAGAATCAGAGCTGGGACTGTGCTTTTCCCACAATGCACTGCGGGCACACGGCCAATGGAGGGTAGACATTGTAGTCCTTCATTCAAATGCTTTGCAATTATTCTCTATTGAATATAAATATATAATTATATATACAATTATTTATAATTAATTAATCAATCATAAGTATTTCATATAGTTTTAAGTTATATTTCCGCTATTTCACTCTATAACTCTATAACTTTATATAAATTAAAAAACTACTTTGACAGAGTGTGTGTGTGTGTAATTGTGTTAATTTTGCAGCGTAGTTTGAGTAACACACATATATTTGTAGAGTATTGTTTTACTGCTTAAATGTATTATAAAAAAAAACTACAATGCAGCAGTTTCACTATATATTTAAATATTATTTTAATAGATTAATAGTTTAATTATTAAATGTAATAATAAAACATTATTTAATGGCATTTCATTTAAAACGTAAATTCATAAAGACAATCAAAAAGACTAAAATGACGCTAAGAGTTTCCTATTTAAAACAATGGAGGACCCTTCACGTCGAAAAGTGGTACCTTGATCTTCAAAAAGTAATGCAAAAGGGTTTTGACCAAGCATAAAAATGTGACGAGTTGGAGTGAGACTGTGATGCTTCAGTCGTGTGTTATCTAAACACGTGATCCTGTGGCACAAATGAAAACGCGGCGAGCGGCAGCAGTAATATGATTATGATGTCTCTGGGCGAGTATAGATGATGAGTCACACATATACAGATGTGACGCGTGTTTGGCTGCAGGTGTTCTGTCTCAACACATCACCTCAAGCAGATGGTCTGTCATAATGTGCACAGACAGGTGTGTGCAACACAATCTAGTTGTGTAATTGCTACAATTACAGGGTGAACAAGACTTGTGTGACGCCACATAACGGTTGAGGGTTTGAGCGAGAATGAGAAAGCATTATTGTTGCTGACAGGTCAGTCTGTTCATTGCATTTAAGACCTTTTCATGGCTATTTGTTTCTATAGGTTTCAGTATGTTTACATTATACAACATTGTCATGGTGGGTGTGGATGAAGTTTGATTTCTGCCATACAATAATCCCCGTCAGATCTGTCTCGTGTTTGTTCTGTTCCTTTAAATCTTCCTGTAAATGCATGGTATTGCCTTTTGGAGAAATCCAGCCGCATGTGCAAAACATTTGAATGAAGGACCACAATGGCTTTACAGCCTCCAGTCGCAGAGTGTCATTGGCCCTGTGTCAGCACTGCATTGTGGGAAAAGCACAGTCCCAGCTCTATTTCTAATTCCTATTTTTGAATGCATGAATAGACTATCTGTGCGTGTATATTCACACATACAATGCCAGGCTGGTATTACTTACAAATTGTAGTTTGTAAAGGTGATGTGATCAGACTACATTTGTTTTTAGATTACTTTTGACCTTATTTTTAGCAATAACATTGATTTAATTAGAATAATATTATGCCATATTGATATAAAAATACAAAGAGAAAGGCAACTCAGGCTGGTGCCTCTACATACAATTTATGTACCTGACTGCACGTTTCACCGCAGTTTCAAAGTCAAATGTCTAAAACCCAAACCTAAACCTACCCGATCGTGTTAACAAATGCAAAAGTAATTCAAAAATGTATTCGCTGATGCAACCATGCTATTTTAACTTTCTTACACTGATTTGAGCTGTTTTGTTGAACTGTTTTTCACAGGATTCGAACTGGTGGTTTTTGCCACCTAAGTGCAACGCTGTATCATGTACTTCCATAGATACTAGTATATTTTACACTTATATGAATTACTAGTGCTTATTCATTAACTACTAGTGTTTTAGCGGTAGTAGTTTGATTAGCGGTAAATGTCAATCAGCTGTTTTTAGTTGATAAACAGTGCCGTAGATCACTGAGGAGCTATGCAATATCGTCTTCAGAATCGGAAGCGATTCATTTCTGATTTTGAATGTGAAATTGCGTAGCTCCTCAGTGATCTACGGCTCTGTGTATCAACTGCCGCTCATTTAAAAACAGCTGATTGATATTTACTGCTAATCAAAGAGCCGGCTTTACTAACGAAATGCGCATGAACAAATCAACGATTAAATTGCCCAGCCCTAATACACACACACACACACACACACATATTTATGGGGATTCATTATATAGGGATTTATTCAGCATTAAAGTGTAAAACCACCACATGGAACTTTGTATTTAAAAAGCCTTTTGGTTATGTTTTCCTCTGGTACTGACGCTGCATGTTTTTGAAGCAGTGTGCACAATTAGATCATGTACAGAATTATTTATTTAACTGTCAGGAACAAAAAGCAGCAGGCATAGTGAAATCACTTCACTCAGATCTCGTTTTGTCCAGCAACTGCTTGACGTTCATCAACAATTCATAAGCTGGATGTTTAAAAGAAAATGCAAGCTCAACACTCCTAAACGCTATGTTTAAGTTTGCTCGGATCCACGTGTCAAGTAATTTGATCAAGGCTTCGGTCAAGTGGAATTTTTTTTTATATCTCCTACTTCTCGGTACTCTAAATTATTCAAACCTCAGATCATCCAAGTTTTTGTTTGAGCCGCACGGTTCAAGCAGAATCTGATTTGAATGTTGAACGTTCATCCAATCAAATATCGCCTGACTTTGCATAAAAATAAGTTTTTTACCATTGACCTTTATAAATGGACATAGCACTTTCTGATTAAGATTCAGAGCTAATATATTTAGAGCAAAATGTTATGTTTCAGCAGCGCATACAGAGACGACAACCTTTCCCTCAATCTTCTCTGATTTGATGCACGATGTAAAGTGTTTTGGACGGCTGCTGTGCTGAAACTTCAGCAGCTTGCTGAGTTGAGTTGTGACCGAGATATCATAAAGCTTGGCATTGCTTTTCTGGTTCATCGAGGGGAGGAATATATTTATTCAAGGAACGTATGCATGGTAGGACTGTTATTAACATCATGCAGTATTACTCAAAACAAGGTTTGGGGCCACTGTGAGTAATATCCAGCAACCGCTCACAGTCTGTTCTCTGCTGCCTTTGCCTGAAATACTCCAGTAAAATCATCCAGTGCTTTGTTTTTAATACATAAATCTGTTTTTTACTTCACACTGTTTCTCCTCAAACTTATAATCCAAGCCGAATTTAAAACCAATCAAGCATATGTCCTTTATCTAATTACCAATCAGAATAAGATGCTGAGATGGGCTATCTGAGTGCCCTCCGAAATCAAGGGTATACAGAATGAAGGGCACTTTTTTAGAATGGCTTAAATCAACATCAAACCTGATTAGTGTTTCCCGCATGCCTCCTTATTTAATTTGCTTCAAATAGAGAGGTTGTTCCTGAATACAGCAACATAAGCAGACCTCCGCTTTGTTGTTATTTGTCAAAGTCATGAAGGCTTTTGGGAAAACTGATCTTTTAGAGGAAAAGTTCATTCAGAAATGAAAACTGGATGACTTTTTATATTTAGTGAAACGGAAAGAGAGAAACATTGAAGACTGTGTTTCTCGTTCTTTTCCCATGAAATAGAATAAAGCTTTCAATATTTAATTTGATTTCCTTAAAAAAAGGGATCAGTATATTTATTTACATGTACAATAGTTAAAATCGTTTTGTATGATGAATAAGCTAAAATGTATGTTATTTACTGATATTACAGTATATTTATATTATATACACTGATCAATTACTGCACTTCCTATTTAACATTTAAAATTTTTAACAGTTATTTAGCATTTTTTTGTAATTTTATTATTTTATTTAATTAATTGTTATTTATTTATTTATTTTGGGATTCTTAACATGATTTTTTTTTTTCATTTTATTTTCAGAAAAATTTTTGTGTTCGTGTTCGTCTAACTACTTTTTTATTTAATTTGTATTATTATTATTATTATTATTATTATTATTTTATACTTTATTAATTTTAAATAGTATAGAGATCATTCAGAAGTGGCATTTGCCAGCAAAATTATACAATTAAATGCTCCTTTAATATATTTTCTAAATATCATTTAACCTTTTTTTGCCATAAATAAGCAAAACAATAAAATAAAATGTAAAACATTTTTAAAAAGACAACATTTTAGTTGGCTCCTAGAATGCATGAGTACATTAATTAAATGTAGAATTTTTACAGTGTTTGTGCGTCTGTACTTGAGCAGGGAATAAGGAGTTGAGACAGATTTGTGTATCTGCTTCCAGTGTTTTCCAGCTTGCTCCAGGTAGCATTTTTCTGTGAAATTCTGTGTATGAACGCTTGACGTTTTCAGTTCGCTGTCAATCATTGCTCTTAGTAAAGCTTGTGCGTGTTGTCCAACTGTCAGTGTAGTTACCTGCGGTCTAAATCACAGGCTAAGCTGTGCTGATTTTTTTTTTTCCACTGGTTCTCTGGTGGAGAAATGCTTTGTTTCCTTCTGTGATTGACAGCTAATGGCATTGTGCCACTCTATGGAAGCTGTCATTATGAGTAGCATCACAGAGGGCAAAAAAGGCATAAGAAGTGAGGAAATGTTATGCCATATGCTAACAAATATATCACAGAGGTGAAAGAGCAATTGGAATTGAATGGAGAGATGGATTCAAAGGTGTACGAGTCACTAAAACTGACACTTACAAGTATTGATCAAAAGCAACTGGTGCTGATGAGAAAAAAGATAGCTGAGCTGATGCTTGAACTTTAATAGAAGAGGCATGAGAGGATGTGCAAGTGTAAAGGTATGCTGGGAAAACCTTATCTTCTGTATGTTCAGCATGCAGTCATCTTTAATTTCTAATGAAATGGTCCAGTAATGCTTAAAAAAAATATGAAAAATAAAATACATAAATAAATACGTTTATTAAACCGATTCAAATACATTACATTTTTGAATAAAACTGAAGTTACTACATTAATTAATAAAAGTTAAATTAATTAACATTTTATTATAAGGTAATTTTGATATTTTAGGTTTGCAAATGTATAAAAAATATATGCATTTTATAAATATTATAACTATTAAAATCAGATAGACAAGTTATTTATCTATCTAGTCTGTCTGCCTGAATAAATAAATAAATAAATAAATAAATAAAGAACTTCTGATTCTAAGATCTGATTTTAAAATATGTTATAATAGGTAGCTTTAAAGTATTTCAATTAATTTATTTAAGTTCATTTTATTATGAAACAATTTAGATGTTTTAGATTTGCAAATGTATATAAAATAAAAAAAATACAAAATGAAGCAATTTGCAAAAAAAAAAGATCCATTATTAATTAATTAATTGTATTAGTATTTAATTTAATAATTTAAGTTCATTGTATTATGAAATTATTTAGATTATTTAAGTTTGCAAATTGATATAAAACATATTTAAAGTGATATATATTTATATAAAGGCAATTCATTTATTCAGAGGTAGATAGATTGATAGACAAAGAGACAGATAAAATTATTGAAAGAATGTTAGACAGATCGAACGACAGAACAATAGATAGAATGACAGAATTATAGAACAATAGATAGATAGGTAAACATTAGACTTTTTACTTATTGCATTTTTATTCAACAAATGCATATTTTCTTTTTATTTATTAAGGAATTTATTTAAATTGATTTTTATTGACAATAAAACCATTTTAGAGATTTTTTTTTTTTTTTTTAACAATAGAAAATGCTGTGCTGTAAGATAAGGACAGTTTCAGCCCAGAGTGCTGCCCTTCTGCCATCTTCAGAATGACTTTGCAAGCTCTACTGCGGTTCCGCTGGGACTGTGGTGGCCCACAGAGGGGATTGGATTTTGATTGGAGGCAGGGCTGGATGAAATGAGGCAGAGGCTCGGAGGCCGTTCGGCCTGCGGGGAAGCGGATGGGGGAAAAGGGCCCGCCCTGCAGGAGCAGGTACTTCGGCTTTTATTACTGTCTCCTCGCACATCACCTCACGACGGAAAGGTGAAAGACAGAGAGACAGGGGTGGGATCTCATTACCGAGAGTCTTGCGCTCTTACTGAACCATCTATCTTCATCCAATGTGGGCTGCTAAGCATTTTCTTACCACTAATAACCCACAATGGCAGTCTGATGTAATTTCATAGTTTAGAATGCAACTGTTTTTATTTCGTTGTTTGTAATTGTGGATCTTTACTCTTCCAGGTGAGGGCGCTGATTGACACAATGTAAATGAAACTTGCGGCCATTATGGAACTTGACCTCACTAGAACCTTTAACATGATAAAACAGTTTGTTTGCATGTGTGCGCGTGTGTTCATACACAATATATGTATCTACCCATCATGCAATTTTGCAAATGAGCCTTGTAAAGTTTACCATGTAACTGGTGAACGCAAAGCTAACAATAAAATAATTGATTTTTATTTATTTTTTTTCGCTGTTGCATGATGCTGTTTTGTGAAATTCTTAAAGTTGTTGAAAAATTAGGGGACACGAATAGTCACAAAGAAACCTGAGGAACTAACATATTAAGTCACATGAGAAACACAGTCCCAGTTATTGAAGTTGCAATTGTAAGATATATTGCTGATTACGAGATACAAAGTTGGAGCTATGGAGTAATAATTATGATACATAAAGTTGCAACTTTGAGATTACCCGAAAAATGGAGCGTAGCTGGAGGAAAACAAAGCTAGAAGCGTTTCGTTTAGCCTGGCAGGAAAATATGCTAACTTACAGAAAAGCATTAAAAAGGGCTAGATCTGATTACTTTTTGTCTCTATTAGAAGAAAACAAACATAACCCTCGGTATCTATTCAATATAGTGACTAA
>JAUMHI010000074.1:4417421-4429354 GCA_032359435.1 Enteromius unitaeniatus
AGATATTCATAGTGACCCGTGGTCGTGGAGAAGGCGGTCTTCCACTCATCCCCCTCCCTGATGCGGATCAAGTTGTAAGCGCTGCGTAGATCTAGCTGGCCCGCAGATGGCCTGGCTTGCCACAGTAGAGACACAATCCCAGCTCAATGCGTCGCTCGCACTCCTCCACAGACAGACGTGTAGCTCCGAGCTGCATGGGTTCTGCTGGAGGAGTCTTTCGCGTTCTTGCCGTCAGCGGTATGATCAAAGACCTCGCGGAACTGGTGCAGAAAGCTTTGATAGGACGGGAAAGCCATCCGGCGCCCCTCCCACAGCACCGTCACCCAATCCAGCGCCTTTCCAGTGAGAAGGGAACACACCAGCGATACTTTCGCGTCGTCATTGGGAAAGCATGCAGATTGCGCCTTGATTTAAATGTCACACTGTAACAGGAACCCTTTACACTTGCCGGGAGATCCGCCGTATTTCTCCGGGAGCGCGATGCGGGCGGAGCTGGGGGCTGTGGTGCTGGCGGCGGCCGGGGGAGCTGGCGAGGCCGGCGGATCAGCGGGTCTACTTTGAGCCGTGGTCGCGGCGGTGAGAGCTTGGATAGAGCTTACCAGCTCGGCCGTGAGTGAGGTAAGCTTCTCAAGTTGTTGACGATGCGTGAGTAGTTCTGTGGCCTGACGGCTCACCTCGTCAATCACCTGTCGCATAGTTGCTGGATCCTGTTGCGGCGAAGTCTTCTGTAATGATTCGCAGGAGTCACTCGGATCCATGTGCAAAGCAGGTTTTAATCGTAGTCAGACAGGCAATGGGTCGAATATCCAGTATACAGTAATAGACAGGGAACAGGCAAAAACAAAAAAAAAATCTCAGGCCCCATTTACGCTAGTGTGTTTTCATTTTTCATTTAGTTACATCTGTCATTTACACTACTCTGATGTTTTTTACCCACGATAACGGAGACTTCTTCTTGGAAACATTCATGCTAATAAAAACCTTTACTTTTAAGAGTGTGTTAGGACTATTTTAATAATCTAAAGAACCTTGAAGAACCTTTATTTCATAAGAGTGTGAGACTTCAGAGCTAATATATGCTTCATGACTCATATTTTTTATAGAACTGTTGTGTCCTTTACTGGAGTTTAAAAGCTTAAGTCACCATTCTTTGTAATTTCACAGTCTTTAACACTCATTATGTGCTCAACAGAAGAAAGAAAGTCATACCGGTTTGGAACAGGTGAGTAAATGAACTAAATAAACCAGTGGATGACTTGAAAGGTTTTTCATTGTTCTCTGACATGAAAACATAATGTGTTATGTTTGAAACACGTCCACAGTGCTCAAAATGCGTTCCTTCTTATCCCGCCTTCTTTATTTCATCAGTCCTTTACTTTCATTCCAGCATGTGCATGAAAAGCATCTTCAGTGAAGTTCAAATCTCCAGAACGTATACACACGTGTGTCCTCAGGGCCACTCTGAGCTTTAATGGGGTCCGCGCTTGGATCTTTAATTAATGCACGCAGGTAATAGATGCCATCTGGGGACCCTCTTGGCAACTAATCACATACACAGGGATTCTCGTTCAGTGCCAGATGCGGTGTCTTCTCTCCCTCTAACCTAATTACCCTTTCTTTTACAAACAAAGCAATGCAAATAGCATTTATCCATTATTTCCTCAAAAACATCCACTCTTCCTGTGGATCCAAAAATGGAGATCACAGGAATTACAAAGAAATCAATGCATTTCATCATTCGGTTGGTTGTTCTTGTGATGTTTTTTTTTGAGAGGCTTGATGTGAAGGTTTCGTGAACTAAATCTATTTTAATTTGGGAGAGCTATTTCTTAATAGATTTGGAATCAAAAAAATGGTGCAAGTTATCAGGTCTAAAAACTAGCTTAATTCCTCACCTAGTCTAGACGTTAATGAATCATTATTGAATCCCTGTTTTCCAAAAAGCAATAAAAGAAAAAGTCTTTAGAAGGGTTGTTCTAAACTGGCCTATTATGTACAGCAGAAAATCAATGCTTAAAATGGAAATAATTAAATTGTTTATTTAATTTTAAATAAAAAAATTGCAGGGCAAAATGATGTTCTGGTCTTTTAATAAAAATTTAAATAATAATGATAATTAATAATAATTATTATTAAAAATATTTAATAATACTTTATTCAATTAAATACTACTTTAAACACATTAGCATTACTTATTTAATAATTCAATGATTTTATTTTAATAATACTCAAATCGTATTTGATTTTTTAAATAATAATTATTTGACTATATGTTTTAATAATTATTACAAATATTTATTTTAATAATGTAATAATAATAATAATAATAATAATAATTAAGTTACACAAACAATTTCACATATACTTTTTCATTTTTTAAAATATGTTTCAAAAATATGGTTTTGATCACTTTATTCATAAAGAAGTTGCATGATGAATAACTAATGTGTTGTGTTGGGCCAAAGCAAAACCAGTTGAGAATTTTTATTTTATTAACCATCATGGGACTAACATTTTGGCTTCAACGCATCATTTCTGCACGCACATCTCCAAACGTGACATAAATAAATTAATGCATTCAAATGCATCTAATCTAAATATATGAATCTAAATGAACTGTGTTTAAAAACAGATTTAGCTCAGTGGATAAGTAAGAACCATCTTTGTTGTTTTATGTTGGCAGAGTATTTCTAATTTCACGTTTTTGTTCTTACACGGCGCCCAAGATGCCTTCAAAGATATCTCTAAGCCCTAGGATAAAGCCAGATGCTCAAAGAAATTTCCTTGAGAAACAAATATTTTGATTGTTGAAAATATTTGTACGTTTGCAGGGCGTGAAATTGATTTACGGAGGTGACAAATCTCTGAGGGACTTGCGATGCTCCGTTGTGACTGCACTCCCACTCTGCCGGTTATATCCTCCCGGATGGTTCTGCTTTAATCAGGTTTGCATGGTAAAAACAAAACACCTTTTTTAACACCAGGTCTTGGATCTCCACATGCTCACGTAGAGATCTACACGACAACCTACCGACCAATGACACGCAGCGTCGCTTTCACACAGCATTGTGTCATAATCCCTTTATGTTTTCTTCCATTCAGAAATTCATTCATTCAGCATAATCCATTTGTCTGCTCTCTTGCCTTCAGATAAACAGCCGTGGGCCTTGGAAAACTCGTCTTTGTGTAACACCGCCAAGGGTTTAAGCCCCCGAGCCGTTCTCTTCCTCCATCTGGGAACGCGGCGGATCTTCAGCGCTTAACTCTCCATCGCAAGTTCACGGCAAATGGATTTCTTGTCGACGTTCTCAAAGGCTGCCCTCAGATGGCATTGTTTGAAGTTCGTATCCCGAGCTTGGCGAGCCCTGGCATCCTTCCTGGCTCTGCGGGTGGCGGTAACACAGCGCTGACTTGGAAACAACCCCTTGGCAAGTGTTTTTCCTGGGCTTGCTGGCTTCCTTGTTTTGGTCAGACAATCCACCGCAGCCACATTAAACACTTGCGGAAAACTGCAACAGCAGGACTGGCGCGTCACATGTAAAACGACCTTCGATTACGGGGTCTTAAATGGTTCGTGGCGAAAATATGAACATATGGACAAGCTGTCATCGAGGGGCCGCTGATAAAGCTGAAAACACTATGGCTCAGGGCAAAGCCTGGCCTGCTGAAAGTGTCCTAATCTGTTCCCAGAGAGCCTATCGCCATCCCTATTAGAGAGGGAACAAATGTTTGGAGAGAGACATTGTATCTGCTTGGCCGGTCAGAGGAGTGGCTCTTGCCAGGAGTGGTCTTGTGTGACACAAGCCGACAGCGTTGCATGCATACTGCAGAAACAAGCTGTCGCCCACTCAGCAAGAGCAGAGGACGGCTGTATAGTGGGGGCTCAGTGTGGGCCATAAAGCTCATGCAAAGGCCTGGCATGCTTACAAGAGCTGTTTCAGGTTGCATGTTAGCATTCTATGTACTATTGTTGTGCAACAGTACGCCAATTTTCTCAGCGTATAATACTTAATGTGCATAGATAATCTACTACTTTTAGCCAAACCAGCAGCATACAGAGAGTTTTCTGCATTGGATACTGTCTCCCACAAAGCAGTGTGTTTTGACCTTTCATGTTTTGTGTGATGAATGATTGTTGCTCTGATTTTATATTTCGTGACTCTTCGTATGTATACTGTGTATATATATATATATATATATATGTGTGTGTGTGTGTGTATTTGTGTTTACATTCAAATGTAAGAATTAAAAATAAAACAAAATCCTTTTAAGCATTTTTTTTAATCACATTTAAGAATGTTTGGTAACACTTTAGAATAATTACACACTATGAATGATTAGTTAAGCATTAGTAAGCATTTATTTCATACTTTATAAACCTTTGTTCCAACATTATTATGCATTAGTAAATAGTTTACAAGTGCATCTTTAAATGCCTTGTTCTTGAGCATATATAATGTTTAATAATCAGATGTCCATACTTTATTAATGATTAGTTATTATGTTATTTACAAACCAGTTATTTAGGATATAGTAAATGATTAACAAAATATTTAAATTTACATTAAAAAAATTTATTATTTAGACATGATAATAGTTGTTTAGTGTGTTAATAAATGTTTTATTACTGTATCCCTCTGTGGACTTTTTATTTTTTCTGTTAGGAAGATAACTGAGCCTTTAAATCTCCTTTGTACATTTAGATATGCTTATAAATCAAGAACAAGGCATTTATAGCTGTATTTAAAAGCTGCTTACTAATAACTATTAATGTTGGAACAATGTTTTTTTAAAGGATAAACTGACTATTTACTACTGTAATGCTTAACTAATGATTCTCAGGCCCGGTTTCACAAACAGAGCTTAGCTTAAGCCAGGACTAGGCATCACTTTAATTAAGATATTTAAGCAACATCGGAGACCACTCATACATGCAGTTTAGTCTGGGACTAGCTTAAGCCTTGTCTGTGAAACTGGGGCATAGTGTGTGGTTATTATAAAGTGTAACCGAATGTTTGTATTGTCACTTTTGATCAATTTAATGCATCCTTGCTAAATAAAAGTATCAAGCATATTTCTTTTTCTAACCCCAAATGTGTATTTGTGTGTGTAAAATTTAAAGTTTTAATTTTAAACTAATTATTATTATGTTAATTGTAACCTCTAAAAACATTACATTTAAGAAAATTAATTATATTAATTAAATTTAGGAAATTTCTTCCATCATGATGCCAACACTAAAAATGACTTATTTTAACTGTAAAATGCTACAGTAAGAAGTTAAATGGTTAATGGTAAGTTGTTCTAATATTTACGGTGAAAAACAGTAACAGACATTTCAAACAAATATTTGTTAAAATAATTAAGGGAAAAAACATATTGGATTTTCAAATTGGATGTTTTTTTTCTTTGAAATAACTATGTTTCTTCGTAGTTATCAGTTTATTAGGGTTGTATGTTACATCTAATGTTGTTAAAGGCAAGGTAAGCGGTTTTTCTAATATGCTTTTGGAAAACAGATTTGGGGTCGAGTGCCAAAACAAACTTGTGGCCAATCAGCAGTAATGGGCGTGTCTACTACCAGTGTTGGGCAAGCTACTTAGAAAATGTAGTGAGCTAAGCTATCAGTTACTCTACATTGAATTAAGCTTAACTACACTAAAGCTACTACCTTGAGAAATGTAGCAAGCTAAGCTACAGCAACATGGTAAAAGTAGTTCACTACAACTAAGCTATTTTTTTAACTGAACCAATTTTAAATCAACGCTACCTTAGTGATAAAAAATGTCATTCAAACAGAAATGCACGCATAATTGAGCAATTATTTATTTAATAATTGTTCCAAACCAATTTGGCAACAAAAACAAAGATAATGAAAAATAACAAAAGGTGTAGAGAGTGTATATGTATTATTATCTGAAGGCATGCATATGTGCAGCTTAAACCACAGGACAAACAACATTAGTAGAATTATAAACTACTCACTACTACAAACAGTACCAACATAGCAAAAAACAGAGCATGGTCTCAGTCAGCGTCATGAACTTCTCGAGGTACAGCCACGACGACTCCCCCCTCGGGATCAATTCCTCTCCATCCTCTGCCGTTTTTCCAAAAAGTGTTTGCCCAAGCATGTCACGCGTCCGGTGCAAAAGATGGCACTAACACCAAAAAGCTCATTGACAACCAGAATTAGAAGTCACTGATATTAATGCGGCTGTATTGGCCACATGTACACATGTCTCTGAACAAACTTAAGAGCATTGGTTGGAGAAGTAACCACAAAAACTGATTAAACATATAAAAAGAACAGGACAGTCACTTTAATTTCATTTAATAGCAATTTCCATTATCACTTAAATGCCATTTTTCATAAAACTGGCCATCACACAACTGTGTTTGACACATGGTAATTCCACAGCATTTGCATATTTTTGAATCACTGAATACTAAATCCAATCAAACAATAACACATTTAAAGGTAATGATGTTACAGCTGACCCAATTTAAGGAAAGAACAGACAGTTGCAAACTCTGCTTGGGGAAATGCAGTGGAAACTCTGTCCTATTATATCAAGCCACCCAAAACACTCTTCAGAGACTTCAATACATTTAGTTGAATACTTGCAAACTGATTGGATTAAATCAAAAATTAAAGTTTCTAGTGAGTCATACATTTTAAAAACACTGTCCATTATTGTCAAAGAACATATTATTTTAAGCTTTGAATAGGAAGACGTAGAGTGTAGATGTAGCGTTCTGTATAAGGAACAATGAGACGTGAAGGAGAGTCGATAATGCAGTTTTATTCTTTCATAAAGTAAAAATGAGGGAAGGGGAGAACTCAGGAGATGGGCTCAATGGAAATAAAGGCACTAGCAATCTCCGTATCGCTAGTGTGGCGATCTACTGATCGTTACTCCTGCTTGACTCTTTCCGTGTTGAGTGGGGTGCGACTGAGCGCTGATGCTGGGTCGTAACTTCACTGGGAATCTCTTACATTCCTTTTAGACACCCTCACTTCTCAGTATAGCTGGCTTCAGCGCTTTCGGGGCAGGTGAGTAAAGAGGTAAACAAAGTTACAGTTCTGGGTCTTACGCTCCTCTGGCTGTTCAGACTTAGAAACGCTCGGTGAAGGTGAGTAAACAGGTAATTCGTATCATCATACAATGTCTCAAGTAGTCGTAGAAATCCCGGCTTCAAGGTGCTCGGTGCAGGTGAGTAAAACTTCAATATAGCTTTGCAGTGATAAGGATAGATATCTCTGTGACGCCGACAAGGTAAGGCTGAGGAAACCTGAGTAGAGGCATAGAGTGTTACCTCAATCTCCCACAAAGGAGCTGAAACATTGTTTGGCTTTTAAAGCTGGTCTTAATCATCGTCAGGTGATACTAATTAAAATTCAGGTGACTGGGAACGTAAAAATTGTTCTGACCTGGGATCAGTGGCAGTCGTGGGCGTGACAGTAGACATCATATTAATGGACTTAGTTACTTTCTGTGTATGTTTCAATCTATCTATCTATCTATCTATCTATCTATCTACAGCAGGGGTGCCCAACCCTGCTACTGGCGATTGACTGTCCTGCAAAGTTTAGCTCCAACTTTAATCAAACACACATGACTTGAAACAGTTCCTAAAACAAAATCTATCTTTATCTATAAAATAAATATAATAATACAAAAAAATATATATATATTTATATATACATATTTAATTAAACAAATAAATACTGTAGTGAAATAAAATATTAAATTAATTTATTATAATGAAATAAATTAAAATAATATCTCACTGACCTCAAGGTTGTGTGAAATTATATATATATATATATATATATATATATAAGAAAAGCATGTTTTATTTTAATGCATTAATTTGCTATTTATTTATTTGTAACATTATAAATGTCTTTACTCTTGTTTTAACCAATTTAATCATTACTGATTAAAGTATTTTTATTGCTTTAGTTTTGATACAAAATAAATACAAATACAAGTGTGCATATGTCTTTCTATTTACTTATTTATTCATTTTTTTAAATATATAACCTTACATATATTCATATGGCAACACTGCAGCTGCAATGAAGCTACATAACCAGCGCATTAAAACACGGGACATGTTTGACCGTGGACGGGGATGACACACTTTCCATGAGTTTCATATTTTGGAGCTTTAATGGGTGGAAATGGAAGGGTGATATCTGGAGCTAATAGCCTGAGGTCGAACTCTTCAGCGTGACAGATATACTACAACAGTGGGACACATGGACGTTCTGGAGAAGCTCTCTGCCAAACTTTAATTATATCTGCTGACACGAAATGACAAAGTGTAGTTCACTCATCTCCTCGGGCTCCAGGAAGATGAAGCAAGCGGGTAGAATGACACTTGTGTATATTATTTTCCCGTCTTTTACAGCGCATACCCTCTAGCTACTGTAAGTATCCATGTGGCACTATTTAGCATTTATGTTGTGCCAAGGTCATCACGCTTCGCTAATAGTCATTTACTGTTACCCCGAGGCGGGAGTTTGTGTGTAGAGCGCTTGGTTTATTTACACAGATGAATGTTTAAAGCCACCTGTGTTCAACGACCTGCTCTAAGATCCTGTTTCTTGAGGAATTTATTCAATAATTTCCCATTACCTACGCACATTCTGTTTTAACTAGTGCTATTTTAGCATCTTTGAGATACTACTAGACTTTGCATTCGCTATTTAAATCAATTTCTGATTTTGTTTTCCCCTTTTTTCGATTTAATTTTAAATCAATGTTTTTATAATTTTGTTGTTTTTGTGTTTTTTTTTTATTTCTTAAATGTCTATATAATTTATTTATAATTATAATTAATTATTTTCTTCGTTTTAGTTAATTTAGTTAATCAAAGAATTAATTAAACTTAAAATGTGTAACAATGAGAGACGGGAGGCATGCAGATCCAAATGCAAACTTCTATTTATTGATAAACACAGGGTAGAATCAGGCAGGGCGACAACGGCAAACGTAAACATCAAAGGCAGGGACACAAGAATAATCCAAATCTGTAGCGGGGGAGTCGAGCGATTGGCGAACGGTATCCAAGGGGAAAGGCAAGAGCGAGAGTCCAGGAAAAGGCTGCGGAAGCTGTGGAAGAAAAGAGAACGTGGCTATAGTGGGTAGGAGGGGATTTGATTGGACAGGAGTAATGAAGAAGTTGATTAGGTAATGCGGTGCCAGTCATGATTAATCGACCGCGCTTCTCTCGAAATTAGTTTATTTACAAAACTTCACTACAAACACAAGCGGTTCCTTATAAACATATCAAAACATGGCAAGGGGGAGGAGGAACTTCTGGGCAGTCATGGCGACAAACAAGGTGGGAGGAGACAAGAGTTCATAATAAGAGTCCTTTAACAAGGAACGGACAGACAAACAATAATCCTAGTCCGGGCTGGAGTGCCCTCTGGAGGCTTCCAAAGACAACTCCAGTGCAGCTCGTGACAAAATGAATGCCTAGATTAAATATTTTTTTTTCAGAATTTATTTTATTTCAATTCATTTTATTTAAATTAAACAGTAGATAGTAGTTTTAGTTATTTAAATACATCAAATTAAACTAAATGAAAATATTTGTTTCTTTAATTGTTTTGTGTTAATGTTTATTTACTTTCTTTAATATTTTATTTGTTAGTGTTTATTTAAAGTAATGAATTTCTTTAGTTTTAGTGATTTAGTCAGTACATCCTAAGTACTCTTACCAGGGCTTAAAAATGAAAAAAAAAAAAAAATCCATTCAGTTCACTCCAAGCAGTTCCGAAAACGGTTTTCTAGAAAAAAATATTTGTTAAATTTTTCTAAAAACATTTTTTTATTTATATATATATATATGTGTGTGTGTGTGTGTTTGTCTTTAAATAACATGCTTGACATTATATTTCCAAATGATTAAACCAATTTGCATGTTGTAAACCAGTAAACCAGTTCGAGTAAAATTCGTGCTAATAAAATATTTTCTTGTTAAATGAGGTAAACAGCCGTGTAAGCGGAATAATGTACAGTGTTGTCTTCGGCTTTTTCACTAGCTGCGACCGCATCCAGAGTCGCTTGTCCATCTGCTGTAGATGCTGATCTTTTATTGCTTGTCGGATTAACATATTGGATGCTCAAGCTGAATTTGTTAGCTTTTTGCAAGCTGCAGGTTAACGTTATGATTCCCGGCCATTTTGCCCCGCATCCTTAAATTTTACAGCGATTTATCAGACGATTTGTCTTAGAAGAAATATTAACGAAATAAAACCATGCTATACTCACTTTCATGAGATAGGTTTAAACTATAGCAATTCATTCACCGACGTTTTCAACTAACCCGCCTGCAACTCGGACCGCAAACAAAAAAACATAAAATACTGTACCCGACCCGCTTCCAGACCCGCCTTATTTAATATTATTTGTTTTGCCAGTTAATATTTATTTTATTTAATAAACTTTTTTACTTTAAATTCCCTTTTTTATTATTATTATTTATTATTTTGATTATATAATATGTATTATTGTTTAGTTTTGTTTAATTGTTTTGTTACAATAAATTAAATTAAAAAAGAGAAATATTGCCTTTACAGTTAATTAAATAAAATAAATTAAACTATTCTTCCTCTTTTTGTTCTTCTTAGTTTTATTTCAGTAAAGATTTATTTTAGATAACACAAACTCTACAAAGGTTTTAGTTTTACTTAGCTTTACTTTGGACACAAATATCTTCCAGGTGAATGTGAGTGATACAAACAAAGGTGCTTCTGAGAAATAAATTTGTTAAATAAGTACTTTAGGGGGACTGCTGGTTGAAGTCCACAGGGGTGGCTAGGTCAATGAACGTGATCAATTTAGCAACTCTGAACTATATTTTATATAAACAGTGGAAAAATGAAGAAAGGTAGTCATTAGCAGCTGGGATCAGGAGGCCTCATGGTAGGCCTGGAGCCACTCTAATTAAAATCCTGTAGGGCTGTGTTTATTTTAGATTAGCTTAAAGCTAACAGAGTCTGACTCTTTGTTCAAAACCATTCCTGAGTCTTAAAATCCTGGTAAAAATAAGCCTTATCCTTTCGGTCCACCAACAAGTACAGTGAGGCAAAAAAGTATTTAGTCAGCCAACAATTGTGCAAGTTCTCCTACTGAAAAAGATGAGAGAGAACTGTAATTTTCATCAATCAATCACTTCTATTTATATAGCGCTTTTAACACAGTCTCTGTAATCAATACATTTGAGCATTACAGTAATCTAACCTTGAGGTAAACGCATGAATTAACATTTCTGCATTTGATTTGAGAGCATAGGGCGCAATTTAGATATGTTCTTGAGATGGAAAAATGCAGTTTTACAGATGCTAAAAACATGGTTTTCAAATTAAAGATTGCTATCAAACAGCACACCTAGGGTCCTAACTGATGAATAAGAATTGACAGAGCAGCCATCAAGTGTTAAACAGTGGTATAGATTATTACGTGTGTGGTTTTTTGTCCAATAATTAGCACCTCTGTTTTGTCAGAAATGAACAGTAAGAAGTTACTTGTCATCCAGTTTTTTATATCAGCTATGCATTCAGTTAGTTTCTCAATTTGGTGTGTTTCACCTGGCTGAGAAGAAATATATAGCTGAGTATTATTAGCGTAACAGTGAAAGCTAACACCATGTTTCCTGATAATATCTCCCAAGAGTAACAAGTAAATCGTAAAAAGACAGCCCTAGTACTGAGCCCTGAGGTACTCCATACTGCACTTGTGATCAATATAATATGTCTTCATTCACTGCTACAAACTGATAGCGGTCAGATAAGTATGATTTGAACCATGCTAAGGAACTTCCACTAATGCCAATAGAGTTTTCTAGTCTATTCAAGAGAATGTTGTGGTCAATAGTGTCGAACGCAGCGCTGAGATCCAACAACACTAATA
>JAUMHI010000074.1:4458745-4504843 GCA_032359435.1 Enteromius unitaeniatus
TAGGGTTAGGTTTAGGTGTAGAGATATGGTCAAAACTAAAATTTGGGAATAAAATGTTGTTCCAGGGTCAACAAAATGTGTTAACCCAAGAACATGCCTTACTCAGGACGTGAGTAGTTTTACCTCAGACCTGCCCTGAGTGAGCCATCATCAGACTGAGATGCAGAGACAATGAAGACCCCTAAGCCATCTGAGTGACTGAAGGCAGAAGATTAACGTTACGTTTGGTTCTGAAGGGAAACCCGCCCTTGATCAACCGGAATGCGTTTATGTTTGCTCACCTACAGAAGCAGTGAGTATAATGTGCTAATTAGCAAGTTCCTCCAAGAGTGCCTCAGAAGCTCGTGAAGATTTAAAAGTACACAGAACAGAGTGATTTCTAAAGAGCTGTTTTTAACAGGGTAAAATTAGCATTTTTTTAACTATCTTTGAGAAATTTTAAAACAAACTATATTACAAATTTTCTATTAAGACCCTAAAGAATCATATTAGAAAATTAGTGGAAAATTGGCTTTGTATGAGTCCTTTAACACTGGCTTTTAATCCAAAATATACTTGTAACGCATTATTACAAAAGATACAATACAGTATCTTTTCATTCAGTTTACTTCAATGTTCTGATAACAATCTACTATAAATAGCATTAATATATATTTTTTTGTATATAATAATATCAACAACAGAAATAATAACAATACTGTTAGTACAAATTCAGGAGCTCTGTGTACAGTTCGTTTTATCTGGCAGATTTATGATACACGCATTGTTCCCAGTAGTCCGTAAATGTAATTTAGAATATGTAAGGATCTCCTCTAAACTACACAGATACTGTCTGATATGTTTTATTGTACTGCTTTGTGTGGGCAATTCAATCTTCACCCATTAAATAAGAAGAAACATCGCTATTTTGAATTTGTAGGTGTGATTCAAGACAGAACTGAGACAGTTGAGCTAAACAGTCACAGACGGTGAAGAAATTCCTTATGGGTTAGAAAGGCAACAGTTGGGAATTGTGGGAAGGTGAGAGGCACAGCGGGGCCGGTTCGTCTCTCGAAGTCTGCGGGAGTCACTTTAAACATAGCCGGGAGTGTTTTAGTTTTTATCAATAAATGAAATTGTTTACTCTCAGAGTCACACATCAGAGTTTTCTCTCTCAGGATGGCGTCCCAGCTCCTGTGTAGCTCTCATTCAGAGTACAAGTGATCTGGGCGAGAGCATGATCCAGAAAAGCAAACATTAAAGAGCAAGGCCATCCAAAGTGATCTTCACAGGTCTTTGAAAGCATCTAGTTGGAAATATTTTATGTCTGAGCAAGTAGATTATTTATCAGTGTAAATACTAGGTCATGAATAAATGTTCTTGTTGTTTGACTGGTATGAGTTTGGTTTGAGCAAAACCAAGGTCACTGGTTTTATTCCCTTGAAACCCTTATGAAATGTACAGCTATGAGAAAAAAGTATGTGAACATTTAGATTACTTGTTTTTGTTTTAAGTCATAAAACTAGATGTAACAGTCAGTGAAACAAGATGGAGGTAAATCAACATTTCAGACTGCTCTCCACTGCTGTAAACTAGAACTAAGTTCATGGATGGAGCCATTGGCATCTTAAGAGAACATTTCTGCATGTGTGAAGTCAACAAAAAAGCACCTGGATGTTACACAGAGCTACTGGCAGAACATTGGAAAGTTGAAACCGGTAGAGTTGTGAAAAACACACAAGGTTATGTGTAAAGTAAAGAAAGGCACAGCAAGGTATGGTGGAGATTTGGGGCTGTTTTGCGGCCTCAAGGACTGGATAGCTTATAACAAAAAGAAAATCTGGTCCTGTTAGAAAATCTGTCCTACAAAGCTCAAGAGAGTTTGAGCCAGCTGGTAGCTAAAACTATACAATTATATAAAAATAGTTTTCTTGGTCACACTTTATATTAATAGTCCCTAATAACAGACATGCATGTGCATGTGTATGTACAGTACATTATTCTCCAACACTGTTGAACACCATTATGTTTAGTTCCCTTTTTAATCAACTGGATTGTGTTAAACCAACTTGAAACAGTTCTGTTTTGTTTCTCTTTCCCATCACGCTTTGCACAGGTCTAGATAAGGATAGAAAATCTTGAAATAAAATGTTATTTTAGGCATTTTTTTATTAAGATGATAAAATTGGGAGACTTGTTTAATGCTCTTTTATGTTTGTATTTTTAAAGACCTTCTGATATGTTGGTGTTTTCAGGGGTTAAAGTGTAGAGCTCTGTGTTTTCCTTGATGATATATTGAGTTACTGCACTTATACGGGCCGTCCTTTGTATCCTGTCATATCTGCTGACTGTCTGATCTAAGCATCTTAAAACATTGACAGCTCACAGTGTAAAGCTCAGTAATATTTTGGGGCTTTTGTGCTCTTTATCCCAGACTGTGCAAAGGTGTAAAATGACTCATCAAAGCCGTCACACCTGTCTGTCCCCCCCCCGTCTACCTTTCTAGAGCCGAACTGCATGCATACAGCCTCCAACAGACATTCCTGTGGACCGGTTCTCCAGGGAAGCGCACAATACAGGCAAAGTAAAGTTCACAGAAGCCCTAGAGGAGCCACCTGTAGGATGTTTTATGCTAATTCGAGCCATGTCGGACGAACGCTTTCTCCCTCTGCCCTCCCTGGAGAGATGGCAGACATCATCATTGCCTATCACGGTTGCTCTGAGAACTCTTTGCTTTGTGCTGCTGTCGGCTGACTTCTAACACAGCGTGAACCAAACCACAAACCAATTTCAATACAGCTTTTTTTGGTATTGCCAGAAATAACTTTTAATCTCGTAACTTTTGTTGACTGACAGGGTGTCAGTTTGTGCAGTAGTTTAGGGTTACATCGTTTCGCCATTAGGTGGCGGGATGGGTCTGTGAGTAATCACTTAATTGTTGATTCTAACCATTCGTTTAAAAGCATTGATTCATTCAGCAGCCTTTATGAGTGAGCCACCGTTTCATTTACAAATCAGCTGCCATTTTGCAAACTCCCACGCAGCAATTTTGATAGCCATAAACAAAACAAATGACGAGGTAGATAGCCGTTAGTGTATGAACAACACACAGCTTGACCAGTAGTCTACTGAACAAATGACCCTGTGGTTTTTATAAATAATTTCCAATAAGAGTTACCATTTTGAATCAATCTGTTACAAATGTGATTCCTTCACAGAGCTTTACAATATAGGCTATTTACTGAGCATCCATATGACAATGAATGATCTGGACTGTGACCTAAAGCTTAAGAGTTAAACTAAAATAAAAAAAATGAAATAAAATGTAAAATAGTCTACAACTGGATTCTTTGAATTGTACAGACTTCCCACTATTTCAGAAGCAATGCAGCTGTGCTGGTATGTATATATATATATATATATATATATATATATCAGCTGCATAAGCATGATATTAATGTAACACATGTCTGCCTGGATCAGCGAGGCGTCAAAATCCCTTCATCTGCTCAGAGAACTTACCTGCTCCCTAAAAACATAATTTCCACCTGAGAGAAAACGCATATGAATTGATAACAGGATTCCACACAGCAAACAAGGACTTTATCTCCTTCAGAGCAGAACTCCAGCATATGGGAGAACACGGGAACATTCATTATTTCAATGTCCAGCTTGCTAACGCCTTAGATCCTTATTAATAATACGGGTTAAGAGAGTGCTATATTTCAATTACCCTTCTCATCTGCACAGTCTGGGAGATGTAAACCGTAGGACGCTGTGCAGATCTTTCAGATCTGTGCACATGAATAATAGAGAACCCAAAGCTGTATTTTCTGAAAGTAAATGAATAAATCAGTCAGTTTTAATGCGGCAGCTTTGTATTTTTCATACTTTAAAATGAAGTTGCACTTCATTTGACTGTGGTTTACATTCTTTGCGGATATAATATCATAGCTCAAACATCTGCTCATTGTTTGGTCATTATCATTTCAAGTTCTGTTGTTTTCGTTTATCCCATCTGGATGCTTCTGCATTTGATTTTAATGTTTCATTATCTAAATGACTAACACCAAGGTATTTCACCAGACTGTCCCTCAAAGGTCAGTAGGTCAGTGGACAAAACCATTTAGGCCTTGCTTATAAAAAAAAAAACACTGAAATAATTGCATGATAATATTCAAATCAACACAGAACATGTTTACTCCAGTTCTAATGATTTTTGTAATTCACAGAGTGCTCAGTCCGTGATTGACATCACAGATATCACATTCTTTCACCTGTAAATAATTATATATGAATAAATAACATTGCATTCAGTAAACAGAACAAACAGACACACACACATACACGTTAATCCACACACAGTTAAACACACACACATACAGTACATTTAGGCTTCATACATACATATGTACAGTACCTACATATACGCACATACTCTATTTATATATAGATCACACACACATGCATACATATTCATATTCATATCGCCGGGTACCAAAATAAATTTGTAGCCAATCAGCAGTGAGAGGTGTGTCTACTCGTAGGGCGCTTAGTGCACAGGACAGATATTACCCGAGCCTATTACAAAAGAGGAAAATGTCTACAGAATGATAAGGCAAGAAGTAGGACCTGTGTAGATACCGTGTTCACTACTCACTGCACTTGGATGGGTAAAATGCAGAGCACAAAGTTTGAGTATGGGTAATCATACTTGATCTACATGTCACATCCTTTAGTTTCATTTCCTTTCCTTTCCTTAGCTATAGCCAGCAGATGTCCTCAATGTGTGACGTTTCAAATACAGTACTTTGCAATCATTGCAAACCAATTGGTTCAGTTGATTCAGTCTTGCTTCACTTCTTCCACACAAGACAGAGCTATAATTTTAAGCGTTTCCAAAAACAGTAAAAGGACGGGTCTGAAGTAAGTACTGTAATTAAAAAGTGTATTCGAAATTGTATGAATTTGTATAATCCATCACTTTACTGTCACTGTCACAAACCCTCTCCAGCTTTGATCGTAAAGTGTCCACTGGAAGCGCATTTCAGAAATCTAGCCAGAAGTTTCAAGTAATTTGGTTACTTTTTTGATTATTGCTTTGATAAATCCACATATTTTTCTGTTTCTTTGAATGTGTGAGATTTCCAGTTAGGGAAATAACGAGAAAAATAACAAATGCAGTAGGCTAAAGGGAAAAACGTTTACACTACAAACCGATGTGTTCATAATTAAGATAATACACTAAAATAATACACAGTAGTAAGACACAGTAGTTTGCAATATCAAGCAACAAAGCGAGCTGTTTCATACAGCTAAAAATAGCCAGAAGCGGATCACACCGGAAGCATACATTTACAAATGGCTGGTACATTTACAAGTAGCAATTAATGTTTGCAGGAAAAATCAGGGTGATATGGTAAACTTGAATTCACGTTTACATACAGTTTTTCACCTACTAGATAGCAGGGAAATATGTAAATTCGGATGCAGCCATGGTTTGTTTTCACCTGTAATAAGTTATTGGATGCTAGCATAGCATGTAGCTCCAGGAGCTCACGGCTGGGTCTAGTACCCTTGTGGCACTGACCGTAGAAAACTAATTAGCTGATGCATTTAATTCCGTCAGAGTCCGTGGTGTAATCTATCACGCTTGGGGGAGACAAACAAAATACACTACTCATGCAAATTAACTTGCAAGAGCTCAGGGCAAATCACTTTATTCTCTTATTCATTTATGTCTTTCCAGCCGCCTATCATGAAAATCTCTTCCTCACTTCACCGCCCATAATAAGCACAGGGGAAGGTGCTGATTCAATGCTTTGCGATGAAGAATAGATCAGACATGCTTTGATATTCCCTCTGAAATATATCGACTTTTATGGCCCCCTCGGAGTGAATTCCATGCCATCTGGTAAATGCAGTCGATGCATGTCGGCCGGTGAATTCTGTTGCCACGAAGGCAATAAATGCCCCGCTCAGAGCCATGTAATGTAATGTATGAAGTGCAGTTAGTCATCTTCTCTCACGCGTGGCTCTTGAAGCCAGTGTGAAGCTCCTGATCCTGATTGGTGTAATAGGCAAAAATGGAAAATCGCAAAAGATTGATTACTTTTCTTTGCAGTTTGCTTTTTTCTTTAGAACAGTGAAAACTGCATTTGCATAACTGTTGCAGGCTGGGGAATAGCAAAGAAATTGGGATTGAATTGTGTTAAGCTGTTTAAATCTTGATTTTTCTATTAGTAACATTCATACAAGCTGAATCCAAGCCGTTGCTTGTTTTTAAAGTCTTTGTCTGATCCGTAGGTTTTCAAAAGGACCCTCACGGAGATGCACAGCATGTTGAGAGCCTTTTTAAAAGTGTTTTTGTTTGATTAAACGGAATATTAGATCCCTAGCAATACAAAAAAAAAAAAAAAAACAGCGAGTCAAAGTGTTAGTGATTTTAACACAGTTAGACTTGACGCTAAGCAAGACAACTGGGAAAGGAAAGGACAGGAAAGGACAGGACAGGACAGGACAGGACAGCACCCACAATCCCTGCCGGACCTGGGACTCGAACCCACGACCCAAGTCCAAATCCCTATCTATTAGGTCACAACTGCCCCCATAATAAATAAATATGTTTAATAACTAATAGTTATCAAAATAAATAATTCTTAGAAATATAGTATATTAGAGTGTGGTATTTGTTTGCATTTCTTAATATAACTTGAAACTTGATGACTTAATTTGAAGTATAGGAGGAAAAAATTTAAGGCTGAAATGCTAAAGTAAGAGCTTTTATTCTGTGCTGTCATCTTTAATAATTGCTATGCATGAGCTATTTAGGTTATTTTGTCTAAAGGAAAGTAAACTTACCCTGTCTGGCATTTCTCCAAGTGCTCTTTCAAAAATAAACTGTAAATAAAAGATTACTGAACAAATGTTGACCTTTGGAGTATAATGGCATGTTGTCACACTGGGAATACCATAAAGACCCTGATTTGAGATATTTACAATTGAGCAAAAATCGGATGAATTCATAAAAGTGAGGTCATACTAATTTTTACAAAATAGAATCGTAAAATATTTACTAATTGCCATGAGATCTGGCTGGATAGATGGATAGATCAACAGGGTCTCACAACAAATTTGTATAAATTTACAAAGTGGCTAATTCGTAGAAATTCGATAGATAGATAGTGGATTTGTAAGTGGATTCTTGACTTAAAACCGTCATCAAATACAGCCCTTGTGACAACTAACCCCCATCTCCCTGTTGAGTTGACTGTTGACTGCACTGAGCTATGATTTTCAAATATATCTGGTGTCTGCCGTCACATGTATTCATCTCTCAAGAGACTAACAAAATATATCTACCTCTATATCTGTTTACTTTGCAGATGCTGTTTATCTTGTGCACACAGTCATGCAAAATGTTTACAGGCAAGGAGTATGCAGTTAGAAATGTAAGTAGAACGCATAACTTTTTCATAACACAGCACATGCATACATCATATCACAGAGGTTATTTTTTTAATGTTGCTTAAATATTTGAGAGCATGCCACATAAGGCTTTTGTTGCTTCCTTATAATGTATGTGCCATCATCAGCAGTGAACATATGGAAAAGGTTATGATATGACCCCTGGCCCAGAGTTTTGAGATGTGTGAATAAATAATGCAAATCCTTTGGGGAAGCTACATGGCAAAGTTCTGCTTGCTCACCTCCAAAATTTCACATATGGCATCTCACCTAGAAATATGCTGAAGTGGACAATGAATTAGTAAATAATGTGCTTGTTTTCTTGGGATGAATCAAACATATTGCACCACATGGAATCGTAACAGTTTTTGCAGCTGGGGACAGTCTTTTCAGCTGTGGAGACAGCTGTGGCCCAGGCCAAAAAAATCTAGAAAAGAGAAGCAAATAGACAACAAGGCATCATGGGACATGATCAAAGAACACTTCGTGCAATAATAATGATGGAGATATGATAAGGCATAAGGCATGGAAAATATTTATTTATTTATTTACACAATGAGTAAATTAATAATAAATAAACATATTTCATTGCTGATTCCATGCAGAACAGTCATTTATATAGTATTTATCTATTATTTGCATGCAAACATACATACATACTTACTAACCTATTTTATTTATGTATTTATTACGTTTTTATAAATAAAAAATAAACACACACATACGCATACATGATTAGGCATGAAAAACGTAACACTTTTATTATTATTTTTTATGAAAACATAATGAGTAAACAAAGTAAAAATAAATTAATTAATTAATTAATGTATTTCATTTATGATTTCTTATTTATTCCTGTATGTATTTATGAAAAAACAATGAGTAAATAAAGTATACATATATAAACACATATTTAATTCCTGATGCCTTATAGTAATATAGTACCTAGCCTTATAGTACCTAATAAATGAGTAAATAAAGTAAAAAAAAAAAAAAAAAGTATAATGATATGTATTTTATTCATGATTCCTTATTTATTTATTAAAAATAATAATAAGTAAAAAAAGTAAATAAATAAACAAACAAATATATCAACATATATCTCATTCCCGATGCCTTATAGTACATTTATTTATTTATTTAAACATAATGAGTCAATAAAGCAGGGGTGGGGAACCCTGGTCCTCGAGGGCCGCAGTCCTCTAAGTTTTTCATACAACCCTGCTTCACAACACCTGACTCAAATCAAATGAATTCAAGAGCCAATGAAGTTCTGCACAATCACTAGTTAATTTGAATCAGTTGTGTTTGCGCAGGGAAACATTGCAGGATATGGGGGGAAAGGTTCCCCACCCCTGCAATAAAGTAAACTAAAATAGAAAAATAAATACATATATGAACATGTATTTAATTCCTGATTACTTATTTATTTATTTGAGGTCTGTTGTAATACTAAACTTGTGAAAGAGACAATTTCACACATCATTTTGACTTGACTTTGAGTTCAATTGCCAATCTATCATGTCACTGGGGGAAACTTGTCTCCTGTCAGTAAAGACTGAAATGAGCCCTCCCTCTCCACTCTTTTTGGCAGCCAGACAGACATCTCAATTCTCCAAAACTTGGATATAATTTGTGTATACAAATGTCAAAATGTCAATAGATGTAATCCTTTCAAGAGGTGCTGGGGTTTGTTCATTGACGTTTTGGCTGCTTTCCTTAATCCAATACCAGCTGAGTGTTTTTCACTTTGAGGAGGAGGAGGGGGGCTCTGCTCTGTGGAGATGACTTTTCTGATGGGATTTCTCGACCCTGGTGGAATTGATAGTGTTATAGTGTGGATATCATATCAAGTGGATGCTGACATTTAGCTGGTCCCTATGAAAACCTTAGACGGTTCATGAACTATTATCATTTCATTGAGATGAAAAAGTTGATTACCTCATGAACATTTCTGAAGGCCAGTCTCGAAAATGGAAATGATTTACTAATATTATGATTTACTCCAAAAACTTTACTACTATACTTTAACCATCAGTCAGTTTATTTCAAGCATTAAATGTACAGTACATTAAAATAAAATAAAAAATGCCTTTGCCTGATAAGAAATATTATCATAATACATGATTTAGGTTGAAATGGAAGAATGAAAGAATGAAAGTCTAAATACTTTTATTCAGCATATGAATTTATTAGGACTGTTCTGAAATGCATGTGATTAAATGTGTTTTTGTAATTAAACTATTTATCAGTAGTTATTTTGTAAATATAAAATACATTTTATGTTTATACTTTGTATATTTTTAATAAACATAATATATACTTTAATATTACTATTTCAATGTGCATGGTCAGTTTTTTTTGTTTTGCAATGCACTGCAATGATGCATTCAATTTACCAACATGATTTTTAAAATATCTCTGTATACTTATGTGTTACAAAAAGCAAGATGTCAATTATGTATCATATTATGCATTATGTATGCAGTATAATGCATTATGTATTATAGAAAGAGGTCTGCTTACATTACAAAACAACTAACAAAGTTTTACAGAAGCAAAAGTGTGTGGTTCTGGCACGCTGCTAGGCTACTGTGGGCGATTGCCGGAGCACTGCCATGTGGTTGCTAAGGTGTTCTGGATGGTTGCAGGCTGGCCCAAGTCAAAAGAATCCACCCCCAAGAAGCTTTGATATTCTGACTTGAGTTCCTCATTCACTGTGAGTCAGTGGGATTTCTTCTCCCATTTTATCATCCGCCAGGCAAAAATCGCTTGAAGTAACAGTACATCTCCTCGACCGTTATCATGTCTGTAGCATGAACATTGTGTGGGATGAGTTATGTGCCAAAGTTTAATACTTAAGGTTAGGGGTTTGTTCAAATCTCAACCCAAAGTGAGCAAAAGCAAGCATAGTGCTACAGAAAAAGGGCTACTAAATAACTATTAGCTCTTAAAACTAAAAAATTCCTTTAAATCAATCCAACGTTACGAGCGGACAGTGCTAAATTATTATTTTTTTATTTATATTTTTATTATATATCAAAATTAACTGCATCCAAAAAAAAAAAAAAAATATTATACATATGTGTCATGGTCAGCTGGATGTGCCAACCCAGAACTGGATGGCACTTCAGCGCCCAACAAACTCTGTGTGTGTTTGTTTCTGTTTTCATGCCTGTACTCATTTCATGAACTCATGAACCCATCTCGTTTGTTGTCATGGTGTTTTATTGTTGTCTCCGCCCACTCTGACGTGTATAAATACCCCCGAAGTCTTTGTGTATTCACGGTTTGTTGTTTATATGTAGCGTGATTTCCCTGTTCCCAAGTTCCTTCTGCAGTTCTGTGTTCTTCCCTGTTTTTAGATTACCTGTTGCCGCCCTCTGCCTTCCTGACCATCCGATTGCCTCTGTCTACGCTGCTCCTGTTTGCTAGTATTGTGACTCTGTCTGTTTGCTCTTCGACCATCCAATAAAGCATGTCGCATCTGAATTTGCACGCCTCCTCAACTCCTTATTGTTACAGAACAAACCGTCAACGAGAATTCAGCGACGATGTTTATGGACACAAGATCAGAGACTTTCATTTGCCTCGCAGGAAGGATTATTCCCGTTCCACCATCCCATCTGAGTTCGCTGTTTCAGCGCGGATGTCAGATCAAGGAATACGTCACAGATTTCATCGCCATCAGTCACCGCGCCAAGGCCGACGAGGACATCGTCAAGGAGTGTTTCTTGGCTGGCCTGGACCTCGAGCTGCTCTGCAGCTCCGCACAGGCCGTTATCGAGACTGTTTCCGTTGGCTGCCATGTTTCCTGTGATGGCAGTAGCCATAGTGTGTGTGTGGGCAGTGCATTGCTCTGTTAAACCCACATGTGATCTAGCCTGTGTCTGCACCCCTAGAGACTGATAATACCCCTGATCATGCCGTTGATGTAAACCCACCATGGCCCGATCCTCCTGAATTCACTACTGATGCTGAGTTGCCATGGCCTGAGCCTCCCAGGTCCGTTATTGACTATGACATCCAGTGGCCTCTTCCACCTGAGGTGGAAAACCCGCCAGTGGCTGCACATACCCCGGAGAAGTCGACTATGGTCATAGATTCTCCGGAGGTCTCGCTGGTGGCTGCACTCCCTCTGCGTCAGTCCATTCGGTCCGCTCAGGAGTTTGTACTTCGCTCAGAGCCAGCCATGGAGGCCACCTTTGAACTTGTGCCCTGTCTAGAACCAGCCATAGAGGCCTTTGAACTTTTGTCAAACCCTGAACCGGCCACGGAGGCCATCATTGAACTTTTGTCTTGCCCTGATTCAGCCATGGAGGCCGTCATGGACCATTCATTCAGCCCTGAACCTGCCCCAGGAGCCGCTGAACTCACCCTCGGCCCTGACCTGGCTGCCAGGACCACTCACCCTGAACCAGTCTCAGGTATGAACTCGGTCATTGAGGCCAAAATTAAGCTGTCTGTGCTCCTTTATACAGTAAAGGATTCCCTTTCCCCGCCATCTGCTCCGCCCTGGAGGGCGTCTTCGCCATATACATAATAAATACTCATCTATTATTATCTATTATTAACAAATAAAATAAAATTAGCAAATCATTTGACTCATTCAATAAAAGAACCCAGTTCATAGGAGTCATTTGATTGCGAACAACCACACCACACTAAGTGTTTAAAACACTTGCGCGTGCGAGATTAACAAAATATCTGACAAAGCCACATATTATGGACGCAAACAGAGTTTTCGCAACTGCTGCCAATAGCAATTCTATATCATAAATTATTGTAATAGTTTGACCGTTTTTTTTTTCCAGTCTGTAGCTTTGAAGTCTGAGCTAATTGTTTTAGAAGAGAATTGAACAAATGAGACTATTGATATTTATGAGAGTTATGCATCATGTAAGCAGAGTAATTATTCTTTGCATGACTGTACAAAACATTCTGTTGACAAATCAATAAACATGGTGTATGCTGAGGTCAAATAAAGCTTAAAATAATTATTCGAGTCATGATCCCTTTTTTTTCAGATGTTCAGTGATGATGTTCAAAGTATAGCTGACTTCCTGTTTGCCCAATGCAGTTATTGATTGAATTTAATTGCTCAACGATCTCATCAGCTGCCGAGGCTAGGTGGTGATATTTAGTTTTTTTTTTTTTTTGATGGTTCTTTATGATGCTTTCAAAGACTGCTCCATTTATCATTACCCACCGTGCAAGCTTGTTTTACATTGATTTCGATTCTGATTAATTTTGTACGGCTTCGCGGCGGACACCAGACACAGATCAATACATGTGGCGTTCTCTGAAACAGATGCAGCCAGAGATGATTAAGCGCCATGACGTTCTCCATCTCGCTGATGGTGTTTAATATAATGGCACACTTCCTGTTTTTCTCTCTGCTGATATTGATTAAGCTTAATTATCCGGTGGAAGTGAAATATTGTAAAGACCTTATAGGTCAAGGGGAGGAAGTCTCCAACTTAAATGCTTAAAGAAAATAAAAACAATGATTTACCTAAGTATATATAAAAAACTTCAAAATGATTTATCATCTTTCCACAGCTCAACATTTTAAAGGAACAAACCACTTTTGTGAAAATAGGCTCATTTTCCAACTCCTCTAGAGTTAAACAGTTGAGTTTAACCATTTTTGAACCAGGTCTCCAGGTCTGGCAGTAGCACTTTTAGTTGTAGCTTAGCATAGATCATTGAATCTGATTACACCATTAGCATCACACTCAAAAATGACCAAAGAGGTTCAATATTTTTCCTATTATAAATGCAACTCTTTTATAGTTACATCCTGTACTAAGACAGAAAATGAAAAGTTGCGATTTTCTAGGTTAATTTAACTTTTTTTGCAGTAGCTACCATGCACAGGCACAATTCTATTACACAGTTAAATCAGCCTTTTCATTTTCCGTCTGTCTTAGTACACAATGTAACTATCTAAAACTGACTTATTGAAAATTATAGCATAAATAACTGACTTGCGTAAACAGGGCATCCCTGAGTGTGGATGTCTTCTTCAGTGGATTTATTGGCGGGTCGCGTAACATTGTTTAGGTGCATACTGCCCTCTCCTGTGCTGGAGAGTGAAGTGTTTTCAAATGGTCGGAGGTCATCCAAGAGATGAGCATATGGCCATTGCTGGAAGTCAGTTATTTAGGTTATAATTTTAAAACTAGTAATATAACAAAAACCCATTAACCTTCTGAGCCCGGCTCCCGCATATATGCGGTTTGAGACGTCATCTCCTGACGCCAATAAGAACTTAAATTACACACTGAGTTTTGATCGTACAGATAAGAGCAATGCATCAATCGAATCTGTGAAGGGTCTACTTTAATTTGTATACACATATAATAACAACACAACTTTGTGCATTAAGAAAATTAAGAAAACAAACAGGGTGCGCTGCCTGCCGCCTTGCGTGATCTTCAGTCAGCAATGCATCACTAAAATTAACTGAAACTCTGCAAAAACTCCACAAAGAGACATGAGAGTTATATCTGTAGAGGATATCTACTGTATATCTACTGCAGAGGACATGTGTTAAGCCCTGGAAGATGTGTAGGTTAGTTTTAAGACAAGATCAGAGCCAGGTAAACATTTTTTTAAAACTCTGTGTTTCGTCTGAAAGAAGAAAGTCATGTACACCTACAGTAGGATGGCTTGGGTGTGAGTAAAATATACATATTTTTTTGTTAAAAGTGGTTCATGTACTATAAGTTTCATGTGTGTGGGGAGTTGGGGGAAGCTTAAATTATTTGCTGGTCATTATCATTTGATAATTGACAACTCGAGTACTTTGTTTACTCTTTATGGCTGAAAAATAGAATATTATACCACAAATAGTCGTTAATGGAGGACACAACATGCTTGTTTGCTCCAAAGCCATTTCTCCCTGAAAGGTCCCTATAAACCTTTATGTTTTGAAATACAAGTCCTTTATTCCATTCGAGTGGCCTTTTTGATTATTCATCATGTAGTGGCTTGGAGTGTTTTTACTACTTCCTCTTTAGCTTTAACCTTTCCTCTTACATCATTGATTTAAAGAAGCAGAATGCATACCTTTGGCCTAAAAATGCTTGATGAAATGCAATTGAATTAGGGGAAATGCAATTTTCCTAACAAAAGAATTTCAGATTGATTGGCAGGGGAAACATAAGGCCAATATGAGCTGGGATAAAGGAGTATGTTCTTGGCAACGTCTACAGCATCAGTCACGTAGGACAATGATCCCGCCAGAACTTGGTCCAGTAGATCATATTTTTCTTTTTTCAAAGTGGGTTAAGTGTACTCTACAAACAATGCAGAAAATCTAAATAGAGGCAGATCAAAAACTATTAACAAGACTTATAATATTTAATAGAATATTGGTGTAAAAACTGTTGTTTCAGAAGAGGGTCCCCATCCATGATTGTGACCTGAACTGTATCTCCACTGAACTCTTGAATAATTGTTCGTAAAACAATTAATCTGCTTCCCCCATGAGGCTCAAAACAAGTGCTGTAAGGAGGTTGAAGTAGAGAGAAAAGGCAAATATTCATTTAGAGAGTACCGTTTTTTTGTGATTGTGCTATTGTGATACTGTACATCAGATTTTTTTAGTAAGTTAGTAAGATTTAAAGAAAAAACATATTTAAAGGTACTTTTAAGGTATATTTTTAAAAAAAAGTTTACTTTACAAATGCTGAAAATGTGCTCACCATCAGACCAGCCAAGAGTTTGTGTCTTCATTGGAACAGATTTGGAGCTATTTACCATTACGTCATTTGCTCACTTATGGATTGTGTGCAGTGAATAGGTGCCGTCAAAATGAGAATCCTAACAGCTGATAACAACATCACAATAATCTAGTAAACCATACTCCAGAACAGTTCCGTGTAAACAGTGCTCGATCTGTTCATATTTCTCTCCTGATTTAGATGTAAACTAATATAATGGAGAGAAGACTTTTTAGCAATAAATTCTGGCAAACAATTTTTTCTGTTAAATATTCATTAAAACTATTTTTTTAATAATACTTTTATTAGTAGTGGTACTGCAATAGTCATTAAATTAAAAAATATATATTTCTATCACAATTTCTTCAAGTTAAATCTATCTTTCATTTTAATTGGTTGCTGTTTCTGTTTATGATATGACGATAGTTTTTCTCAAAAGAAATGGTCAAGAGGATCGACTGGTGAGCAAGTGATGCTAAATTTATTTGGATGGGAAATTTTTTAACTATTTCCTTTAAAACTAAAACAGTTACATAAATTGAGATTTTCAGTTTTAAATCTCAGTTTTCTAGTCATACAGTAAAAAGGATCAGGGGAAGTGTTGCCTCTCTTGACATCCTAATCATCTGCGAGGCTAAAGCTGTCACACGATTTACACAAAGCATAGATAAGGCAAAAAAATACTGCAACACAACAGTTATCTGCTGAAAGCGGCTCATATGGGCCTGCAGAAATCTATATGTACAGTCTTTTAAAATTCATTGCAGTTTAAACTTTTGTGATATATCAATAAAATGGCCCTAAATCCAGCTCCAGGCTTGATGTAGTCGAGTCAGCTCTTCTTCCCGGCATCTCCGGCCTGCAGCTCGATCTTGCGAGGGATATTAATCTAGCAACAGGGTCCTTGTGCCCAACCACAGCTGCCTGCCTGTCCAAGATGACTAAATGCTCTTGTGTTTCTAACAGCAGGACACCCCCCACCCCCACCCTCCCCTCACCTTGAGAGAAGACAAAAGAGGCTTAAAGCGATAGTGTATTCTTCCATTATTTAATCTTTGTAAATCCACGTTTCTCAACTTCCATGGAATACAAAAAGTTATACCAAAAATGTATTTAGCAGCAATCATGATACAACATGTCAATCAATAAATACATTTTTATTATTATTATTATTGTTGTTTAAAATGAATAAATTTCATGCTAATTAATTAAATTATGTTACTACACTATTATATTAAATTGAATTTATATATGATGATTAATACATAATTTTTGCTATTGTAGGTTGTTGTCATATAAGGACAAATAAAAAAATAAACAAAAAGTATTTAAAGAACTAAATAAATAATATTTTTTTCATTTATTTTAAAGAAAACTAACTTCTACAACCTTATAAACTAGCAGCATGCATCTGCATTAATCATTTTATACTTAATTTGGATTATTAATCCATTATTGGATTATTGATCCATAATTTTTGCAAAAAAAAAAAATACATATACACACATATATATGTGTGTGTGTGTGTGTGTGTGTGTGTGTGTGTTGTGTCAGTTTTCAAATAAACAAATAAAGTGTTCGTAATTATCTTTTTTTAATACATTATATATATATATATATATATATATATGTGTGTGTGTGTGTGTGTGTGTGTAACGAAGCAGACAGACAACTGGAGTAGTGGTAAGTATTTACACGGAAGACATCTGGGAGGCACACGGAGATCAGAGGAGCACTCCATGGGAAGAGCAGGTGAGTCAACAGGTAAGTATCACAGCACAAGGTAAGTCCACTTCTAGTGAATACGAGCTTGGACAGCGTGTGACTGGCTGAGTGTGCTTATATGTGCAAAGTCATTAGCGTTGGGATCCGTGACAGGTGGTGAAGACAGGTGACTATGATTAGAGTGGCTGGAGCCCGGCATGGGCGTTATATGATGATCATTAATACATAGCATAATTTGTTAAAATATACTGACAGAGGATGACAAAAATAAAAGAATTAATAAACGAATGAATTAATGTGTTACTGCATTTTTTTATAATTATTTAATTTATATATGGTGATTAATACTTTTTTAGTGTCACAGTTTGACAGACAATAACCGAATAAACATAAAGAAAAGTGTATTACTGATGATATTTAGACAAACTAGTATGCATCAGTATGTGGATTTCAGATTATAGTTACACAGAGGGAAAAAAAAAATGATATGACATTATATGAATGTATTATGTAAATGCCCGCTAGCTCTGCATGTAAATATCTTTCTCTAAATGTCTTTACATCTCAAAAAAAGCCCATTTTATCATTATTCCATTTTTCTATTTTGTAAATTAAAGTGACAAATATCCCCCCCATCAAGTCTCCACGATCATTTGTCCTCAGGCCCCAGAAGTCACAAAAAGTGCAAGACGTTCCTCAGAGCCACGCACAGAAGTTCCTCCTCTAATTTAATTACAGCGTATATTCGCTGAAGTCCAGATCATCGGCGCGCTGGCAAATGTAACTGACATTTGCACTCCACTAGAGGTCTGTTGCTATGTCAGGTTTCACCAGAGAGCAGATGGCCGCAGATGGTTTGTGGAAACTCTCTCGTGCCCTCGAATTTCCTCTTGATCCGCTCGGCTCCAGGATGGAAGCGAAACAAATATGCGTGTATCTGTGTCGCAGGAAATTGTTAATCTAAAATCAAGCATCCCTTCTGAATGTGATTCTGGATATTATTGTTTTACAATCACAGCTTAAATACGGCATGTCGGATTCACTAGAGTGTACAGTAGAGTTATATTTCACAGATGTATCCATAAATTTGTAAAAAGGAAAATCTCATATATCTTTGTAATACTCGTACCTGCTTTTCTCTCTTCAATTCCTGGCACGGTTTCCCCAAACATTCACACATCTGTGCTCACAAATTGCTTCTGTTACTGCCATTATTACAAGTAGCGGACTACATTGAAGCAGGATATGAAGTGGAACCGAAAATTTACGACCATGTGACATTCTGAAAGTGAACGCTTTGGGGAATTTGTCACAGTGTACGGAGGCAATAGACTGTTTACTGTAGAAGTCATTAAACATGCTCAAAGCTCTGGTTTTGCTTCATAAAAAGGACATTTATGAAAGCACTTTGTATTTCCCAGTCGCCTAATTACTAAGTATTATTAACTGGATTCATAAGTTGACACTAAGTTGTCTGGAGAGCTTCAAAGGAGCCATAAAAAGCAGACGTCCTGCTTGGGTGTCGTTAAAGAGGTTTGTCTAAAATGGCATTCGTTGTTCATAGTTAACCCAATGTTGCTAGTTGCCTCTGGCTGACCAAGCCATTTTCTTCAGTTTGTAAGCATGCAATGCATATAAATAAACGACAATAAAAAGGTTTCAAACTAATAAATGTAAAAAAATAAAAAATAAAATAAATAATTTCTTGATGGTGGAGGACCAATATGTTTGTGCTCTGGTAAACAGAAAAACGTTATAGTTATAATAAAAAATATAAGTCATAAATGTTAGTGAGTAAACTTCATTTTAAACAGTTACTAATTATTTGTGTGTTGTGAGAAGGTGCTTAAAAGTGTTAACTATTTACGTGCAAATGTGTAAATGTTATTTTTTAAATGAAAATTGTATATTTATCAATTCAAATGTAAAATATTAATTAGAATATTATTATATTAAATATATTTCTGTAACACATTTTAAGTAACATGTAATAATAAATGAATGTGATTAAAAATAATAAGCAGTTTTTGTTTATATAATATAGTTGTGTGTACTGTGTATATTTATTATGTATATATAAATAAACACAAATGCAAGTATTTTGAAAATTATATCACATTCATACATTAAATACATTTATATTTTATATATGTAATGTAATTTGCAATATACATATATATGTATATATATTTAATTTATATGAAAATAAATATATACATTTAAGCAGTTTCAAAAAATATGCTGTCTGTGTGTGTCTTTATAAATACACACTAAATATACAAAGTACACATACACACATACATATTGTCATGGAGCGGGACGGAGACAGACGAATCCATGTGCAAAGGTATTTATTAAGTGTACTCACAGACAATTGTCACGTGCAGACAAGGAGAACAACTGATGAACGTTTAGTAAGTGAGTTTATTAAAAGTGTTAAACAGAAAACATGAAACTTCAGCGATCTTCATTCAACAAGTGCAGTGTAAATCAAACATTTTCTGTTATACTTACCTCGTTGTCCTGTGCCTGCTTTGCCATTTGTGACAATATATATATACAAGCAATTTAAATATAAACTATATTATATAATACATGCTATTTATTACATTTATTATATAATACTTAATACATGTGTATATAAAATTAAATGTAAAAATATTTTATTTATTTTATGTATATTTTGTTTAATTTAAATTTAGAATGAATCAATGTAAACATTATAAGCAAAATAATTATATTAAATGCATTATTATCATTATTCAAGAATTCAGGCTTTCCTCATAGTAAACGAAATAGCGAATTTGGTGTGCTGTCTGGGGAGCGAGCCAGGACAGTGGCGAACTCTGAACCCTAATGGTTTGAACCCTAGTGTCATGTTTTGGTGCCATCTCTTATTGTGATCCGTCGATCTGTCACGTTTTGGTGTCGTTTCGCTGGTCTGGGCTGCTGAGTACATCCATGCGATCCCGCTTCTTCAGCGGACAGACGCAAGGCAGACAGAACTATGTGTGAAAGGTTTAATAAAGAAGTGCAAAATACAAAACTGAACGAATAAGCAGGATCTACGCAAACAGGACATGCAAACTTGCAGAGCAGACGAACATGGAGACATTCAACATAACATCATCAACATGAGTCCCATGGGACGCCTGTTGGCGTGGGGACAGAGGTGCAAAAAGAAAAGTCAATGGTGCAGGGGTGGGGAGGGTGAGTGCTCTGGGTCCTGGGCTGACCACGGCAGATTGGGGCCTTTGGCTGGTCAGGGTCCTGGGCTGACCACGGCAGATCGTGAGCGTGGAGCGGCTCTGGCGGCTTGGGAACGTGGAACGGATCTGGTGGATCGAGCCAAGTCAGATCATCCTCCATCTCCGATATAGGAGACTCAGGCCACCGCAGCTCCTCCATCTCAGCTGTAGGAGGAACCGACACTGAACACAGGCACGGGACCTCAGGCCGTGAAACGGAGCTACCACCCGTACAATGCAGACTTGACACCGCGAGGACGTCACTCGGCTCTATTGGCTGTGAAACCGAAGCTGGACATGGGCACGGGTCCTCAAACCATGAAACGGGGCTACCACCCGTATAATACGGACTAGGCACCGCACGAACATCAAATGGCTCTCCCAGCCGTGACATCGAAACCTGACATGAGCATGGGTTCTCAAGCCGTGAAATGGGGAAACCACCCGTACTATGCAGATTAGGCACCGCTAGGACATCAAGCGGCTCTCCCGGCCGTAAAACCGAAACCAGACATGAACACGGGTCCTCAAACAGTGAAACGGGGTTAACACCCGCATAGTGCGGACTAGTGCATCACTCGGTTCTCCTGACCGAAGAAGTGGACCGAAGCCCGTAGAGATATGCGCATTCATGTCCGAGGAAACAGTCTCATGCTTGAGTGATGTGGTGACGGCGGAATCCGACCGAAATCCGACCCACCCGTGATCGGAATGTGGCCGGTGTTAAAAACAGTGCTGATCACCACGGCAATCCAAAGATCGCTGAAACGTCGGAGTCCTGTAGGAAAGCAGCACCGTCTTTAAAAAACTGGATAATTTCCACATCGCTCAAAGGGGACTGTTCGGAGAGAGTGTAAAACTCATGGATGTAGTCCTCAAAGGTTGGTCTCAGGCGGATCAGCTCGACGAGCTGAGACACGAAAGCCATATCTTATTGTGATCCATCGATCTGCCACATTTTGGTGTCGTTTCACTGGTCTGGGCTGCTGAGTACATCCATGTGAAAGGTACACATAGCATGGGCGTGAATCAAAATTTGGAAAAGGCAGAGAAGGAGCGGAGGTGGGGTGCACGGAAGCGAGATGCGGGAGAAGGGAAGCTGGGATATTTAAAGTGAAGGGGAAATGATTTGATTGGGTGTGAATTAACGAGGAGATGATTAGATGGCTGGCTGCCAGCCGTGTGTGATTAGTTTGTCCAGCGATCCTCTCGAAATTATGTTATTTGCAAAACATTTACTTAAATTTTCCTGCATGAATTAAACCCTATCATCATCATCAGCTCTAAAGTAAATTACATTCTGAAAAAGAAAATATATATTATAATTTCTGTATTTTGAAAAATAAATATTATTCAAAAAATAAATAAAATAAAAGAGAAAACAAAAGCAAAAAGCAAATTAAAACAAAATAGAGAAGTAAAACAAAAATAAAAACAAAACTAAAATGTAAAACAAAACTCAGAGCGGAAAATATTTGTGGTGACGTGAGACTAGAGTGGATGGAAAGTAATCTAAAGGAAACTGAAAAGTTGTTTACTGTTTGTGTGAAAGTCTGCTGGAATATGAAGAAGAATGATGTTGGCAATAGCAGACTCTGCACACGGTGGAGCGAGGCGTGGTGATGCTCTAAATCGGCCAATTACATCCATTCATCCCTCGTTCATCACTCTGTTTGTCTGTCGAATGTTTGCTGACGGATCAGAGCCGTGGATCCATTCCAGCGCTTTTCCACATGATTAGATGGAACTAATTATTCTCACATCTCACGCTCAGTCTGGAATAAACTAATTACCCGTCTCTTAATGAAGGGAGAAAGGATTCCTGCTAGAATTCCTGAAAACGCCTTTCAGATCCTCTCCCATCTACAAATATTTAGCCGGAAGTTAATTGGACGTCCAGAAGATTGAAACCCCCCCGCAATAACAAAAAACAAAGCAAAAAGCATACATGTTAAATAAATGTTGTGTGAGACATTTGTTTTACCTTAGGGAGCAACACGTTGCTGTTAATTGCTCACTAATAGATCTGATTACAGAGAGCAGTGATTAACGTATGTGACCAGGAGAGAGGAAGCTGATGTAATTATAAAACAAATCATTAATGTAAATATGAAAACAGGATTATGTTGGTTATCTAATGGGCAGTGATGGACCGACCCACGGCACATATTTATATGTTTTTAATTGTTAATTGTTGTTTACAAATTGTGACCTGGTTTATTAATTTGCAGGCAGCAAATTTGTAATGACTGTAATAATAATTACAACCCTTAAACAACAACAACAATAATAATTATTATAATTGTATTATTATTATTACTAATTTGTTTTGTAAAATAATATTTAATAATTTAAATTTTATATTTAAATTTCAAAATATCACATGTAAATAAAAATGCTTATTCATATACAGTACCAACAACAATAATAATAATAATAATAATAATAATTACTAAAAATTTGTTTAGTAAAATAATACTAAACAATTCATATTGTACATTTTATTTTTCTAAATATTAAATGTAAATAAAATAGTTATACATTCAGCAACAACATTACTACTACTAATATTAATAATTATAATAATTATTATTATTACTACTACTACTATTATTATACACAACATTGTAAGCATGAATAACTATTATTTAATTTAGATTTTAACTTTTTAAAGTTAATAAATATTATAGCATACATGTATAGATCGCTTTCTGGGGGTTCCTCCATGGTAGAACTCGCTACAGCAATTAAAAGCCTGATATGCTGTCCAATAAGACTAATATAATAATGATACATATAGATTTTTAAACATTTTATTTTAAATGTAATGTATACACTGGATTTAATTAATGTAAGGACAAGGTCAGTACTCTTTGTGGCCAGTCCGTTCTTGGCAATGGGAGCGAATCAAACCTGTACAGCCGTTAGATGGGGCGTCCAAGATCTAGGACAGTTCTGTCAGGCTCACAAGGGCATGCTGGTGGTCATAGACTGTAGAGGCCAAATGTCGCTCCTTTTGCCTGGACATATGTGTTCTTTTTTAATCTGCACACATACAGTACATATCCATGACCCACAGACCCAGGTTTTCCAAGAGCTACAGTAAGCCATTCTCTCCCTCGAGTGTTTTTAAACCACCTTTAGCAAATGCAAACAGACATTTCCATGAGCGGTATCGGGGGACATCCATTTTCCTCTTTTTATGCAGCTATTCAGCATAAAGTTGTGTTCAGGACACAATACGGAGATGAAAGGGAAGATGCAGAGCAGAAGTTCACAGACAGGGCTAATACCGAGCAAGAGAGAAAGAAACTCAAGGGAAGTGTTCGGAAAACAATAACATGCAAAGTACGAAGGACTATAAAGGGTGCACAGCGAATTTTAATCAAAACAAAAACGAGCAGTTAATTGCTGCCGAGTGAATTGTTCAGCTCTGTGTGAATGCGCCTGTTGTCTCCGCAAAGATGGCTTTGCTCTCTGCCGCTGCTCCACATTGTTAATGAAATGCACAGATTTGAATGCGCAGATGTGTCAGTCCTTTGCTAGAGTCAATAAACATTTGAGCTGAACAACAACCCAGGGAATAACGATTAAGAAAGAAACTGTCCAAAACATTTTTTTTTCTTAAGCCGAAAAATGTTCCAAACCTGTATGACCTTTTGAACACAACAATGTTATTTTGAAGAATACTTAAGAATTAAACACGAACACTGGTACTCAAATGAACCTGTTGTTTACCTACCCTTTGCAAAGACACACCACCTTAGTTAATACTGCTATATCTGAAAAAAACATGCACTCTTATGGCTCATATCATATACATCACTGACAAAGAGGAACCTGACAGTAAGTCAACAGACAGAGCAGATGTAAAAAAAATAAAAATAAAAAAAACATACACGTACAATTTACAATAAAAAAATGGCAGAATTTTACCGTAAACAACATTTTAGGTTTTAAAGCTTTAACTTAAATTTCAATGATGTAAATATTGTAATTTAATTTATTGGCATAATGTTAAAGGGGTCGTACGATGTTTTTTGTGTGTGTGTGTGTGTGTATTTAGTGTAATGCAATGTGTTTATGTGGTTTAAGGTACAAAAAAAAAAACACATTATTTTCCACACACTGTATATTATTGTTTTTCCTCTAAGCCCTGTCTCCTGAAAAAAGTCAATTTGTAAAATACTCATCGTTCTGAGACAGGAGGTGTGCTCTGATTGGCTATACAGCTATACAGTGCAAAGTGATTGGCTGAATATCGCAAGCGTCTGATGGAAATGTTACACCCTTAAACAATATCTATATACTATAATGTGATGCAGTGTCTTGATGCTATGACACCAAACAATAAAACACATTACAAACTAGGTATTTGTTGCATCCAGTGAGGACGTAATTACTGATTATCATGACTTAGTACACGTCGTGTTGCACCTTGTAAACATAACATCATGTCTGCATTTATGATTGGAAAAAACGACATGTTTTTACAACATCTTTTGAAATCTAAACTGTACTCTAAAGGACTTTTTTTAAGTGTATGGCTTAAACAAGGAAGCTCAGTTATCAGCTAATTAATACACAACAACAAGCACGCAACAAGCAAAATGTTACCCTTCATTGCTCAAAACTTGTGTTTGAATAGTAAGCAGCACATTCTTTTAATAAGAAAATGTAACTTACTTAAAGGTTGTGAGTCAGAAGTGCCAGACTGTCCTTGCAGAGGTAGAATTGCTCTTGAGAGCTTGGAATTCCGTGAACGTCAATTTACATTCATTAATTGTAAACTTTTCCAGTATACTATGGTAAAATTACATGTAATTTTCAATGTTTTTCACCTTATATTTAACAGGTTTTTACTTTAGAACTTTTACAGTATTTTACTGTTAAATTTACAGTCTAAATTTAGTTTACAGTTTAGATATGAAACAAAGTGTCAGCTTTCAAACTGCATCTTCTGTTTTTTAAAAGTTCATACAAAAAAAAAAAACTATTTATTTGAGCAACATTTAAATATATTTAATTGACTAACATTCAACATTTAATTTTTTATTATTTAAATGTAAAAAAATATTTTTTTACACACACACACGTAAATCTACTCTCTTGTTGATTTGGCATTAAGATTGCTCAGCTCAAACTCACTGCAAAGGGTCATTAGGCTAAGCTAACAATTCATAACATTATAAATGAATACTTTTTGCTACTATAGGTTGGCCATCTTCCAAAAACAGTTTTTTGCATTGTGGGTCAATGCTCCAAGAGCAAACCTCTGTGAACTGGCCTTCTGCTCCACAATTAGTCTTAAACGGACAGCCATAGGACAGTTTCTCAGGAAATGAGCACTGTGAAGCAGGAAACAAGCAACACTGGCCGGATAATACAGGCTCAAAGCCATTTAAAAGACATGTTACTATTAAAAAAAGAAATAAATGTGTTCCACTCTGCATTAAGCTTAGATTTGAAGTAGCTTTTCTGTTGCTCTTGTAGTTTAATTCCAACATTTGCCATTGTGTCATTTCTAATGTTGTTTACTCCCATATGCCAAATTGCTTGTTTTTCATTTGTTGTTTATTTGTCTCTTTATATAAAATCATCTGCTGAATGATTAAATACAAAAAGTGATTAAGTGCTATTTTATTTTAGTAAAAAATTCTAGGTAAATACTGCAATAAAACACTGCTGAAATAAAGTCCAAATCTGCTGGAAAAATAAGGTAAGACATCCTGTAGATGTCGATCCAAACAGATGTTCCTCCTCTGCTCTTAAATATTGCAATTATATTCATTAAAACATTCAGGCACAAGTAAAACGAGTGGAGCAGGTATTTGTCTCTGAGCACAGCACTGGAAAACAGCACTGCTGTGCTCATTGACGAGCACAATGAGGCAGCCAGTGAAATTTATTCATACTGCAACATGCACTACGTCCAGCTGCTTTAGATCAGCAAGGAAGAAATATCTCCTGCGTCTTTTCTCAATTCTCTCATTTATAATACTGTCTAAAATCTAAAAACAACTGGTGAAGTCACACACTAAATACTGCCTATCAAAGAAAAACAGAGCAAGATGATGTTTTGAAGCACTAAATCAAACACAAACACATTTTTCAAAGCTGTAGTTTGTAATATGAAATACAAGACAGTGTTAATATTGACAGTTCTTGTAAGAATTTAGCTTGAAATCGACACATTTTGGTGAAAGAAAACTAAGGAGACAATAAAGGAAAGACAATGATAGTTTATTTGTAACCTTATCTTGTGTATGAACTACAAACTCTGATTTCTATAATCAATCTCCATCTTTTTTTAAAGGTCATGAAATAATGTTTACATGAAAATCAATCCAGTCGTCTTTTACAGCGTATCTCGCTCTCTTTTTTTTTTTTTTTTTGTAATCTTTTAGAACAGGTTGGCACATGTAAAATTAAAATTTAAAAAGTTTTGTTTTTTTTTTGTTTGTTTTTTTTTTTCTTTTTATTTTCAAAATTTATTTTTATAGAAATCTACCACTAGAACAGCATTCCCTCTCAGAGACGAAAAGAAAGTGGTTACGTGAAACGAGACGAAAGAGAGAAAAGCATCTCGTTCACTCCTAAACTGAAACCCAAAACACAGATGTGTTTGCATGAAGGGACTGAACAAACATACAGAAAAAGAAAATCACAATAAGTCGAAAAACAAAAATAATAATAATAAATGATCATATTATAAAAAACGACAAAGACCTTCTCCAAAAATGATGACAATTTAAGATTAACTAAGATCTTAAAATAAATAAAATGCAACCGAAAACCCAATGATTGGTTTACTTTTGTGCTAAACTCCATTGATGATAAGGATTTTTTTCGCTCTATGTTCAGATTGACATCGATTTCAGTGAGAACGCAAACTAAATTCAGAAAGACAAGAAAATGAATTAAGAGCAGCATATTCAGATGAAGAACAGTCTTTTTTTGCACGCTTTGATATCTTGATTAGAAAATGTACCAGATGGCCTTTGCTTCTAGTGGGCAGGAGGTACGCTCAAAAACTTTTTCGTAATGATCAGAAATAGCAAAGCTGACAAGCATAATTGCATTAGATCTTTTAAAATCAGAGTGCATCTGGTGTGTGATCAAAATATGATATAAAAAAGTTCACCAAATGCCACATGGTATCAGTCGGCATCTGTATTAAGACCAGAAACGCAGAAGAAAAATCTCCCAATCAGTCCCCAGTGCACTTCGCATGAATTATAAACGTCCAAAAACGAAACGCTACAGATCTGAATAAAATGTCACAGGTTTATTGATTTAATTCAAATTACCTATAGACCTCTAGATTGCTTTATAGATTAAATGATGCACTTCAAATGAGTCCACTTTGGCTCTTTCACCCAGCCTCGCTCTCCCATTTGACTCTGAATACATTTAAAGTGTCAAGCCAATGTCTGTCGGCGACTCCCCGCCCCGTCCAAGGTCACTGGTTTCTATAGTGACTGTCTCAGGCCATTCTGATTTCATAAATTAATTCATAATGTCAAGTCATTCCTCCTGCAGCCAAAGGCTACTGAATTTGTAAAGCCTAAGATGGATGTATCATCCTCGCTCTGTACCGAAAATAAACTGAATATGATTTAAAAGTTTAAAAAGAATTGCATAACTTCCTAAAAAGATTGACACAGAATGATGGAAGAATTCAAGAAAGAAAAAAAAACTAGTGAGAGGGGGAAAAAATCTAAATCTAAATCTGTTCACAAAATCTATAAAGACACACCTGTGGCATCTTTGGAAGCCTTAGATCTGAGCCGCATGGACTTATTTAGAGTTCTGTGTCTGCCTTTTAGACCATTTCAAGAGGATTTCATTCAACTGTATCCATGGAGAGCACCAAGACAAGTGGATTAAAATGGAAATGGTGCTACATCAGGACCATCCCGATGCTTTTCTACTTCATATAAAGGCCTACACTCTTCAGCCCCCTGCCCATATAGAATTTGGCATAGAATGTGTGTGCTGCATTTGTGTACTGGGAAACTTTAGCTGGGTATCAAAGACGAACTTCCACCGGAACCCAAGATTTGTATGCCATAAGAAGGAAAATGCAGAAAACAGTTTAAGGATTTAAATAAAGCTTATTTTAAGCATGATATGCCTTGACATGTATTTAAGGTCATGTAGGATGCCTCCAACACTAATTTTAATCCATAAATCCTCTGGTCAGAGCACAGAAATGATTTGAAATTGCCCTGCATGCATCAAGCAGACGCGTTCCTGACATTTGCCCTGTTTTTAATTGGGACAAGCTTCCAGGGCTCCTTGTTCTAAATTTTAGGGTGGAGAAGCCAGGCATACATCTGCACGTAATTTGTAGCAGCCATCCCTGTTGAAAAATTAGCTGTTTAAAGCTTGTCTTCCAGCCTGCCCAGTTGAAAAGTGCCCACAAACCAGCTACCAGACAGACCAATATAGTTTAAAGAGTCACTTTTTCAGCAAGGACAACTGAATAATATGATAGTAAAATATCACTAATTAAGGGAAGTCAAGAAATTAATCATTTAGAATTAGCATGACCGATTTAAAGAATTATGGAAGTACGTAAGTTTTCTAATATGACACTAACACAAATGTATCAACATTAAACGCGGATTTTGGAATGATTGAAAGCTTCAGATTCATCTGCAGATGACTTGGGTCCTCACATACAGAACAATAGATTTAAACAGAGTTTAAAAGCATATTAGTAAACCAACAACCCTTAAAATAACATTAAAAAAACATGGAGAAATAATTGCTGGAAAAATAATTGCAGATTACATCTTTTCTTGATTAAACCACAATAGTTATTTTCCTTAAATAAATAACTTCTGTTATGTAAAGACACTTTTGAAACGGTTGACGTACACTCAACTCCCAGAGTCCTTTTCTGCCTGTCAATATCCTTCTCATACTGTACGTCTTGCATCGGTCTACTGTGTCTTTGTTTCGACAATCTTCAAAATCGATGTCACTTATAGTTCCTTAAGAGTTTTTGAATTCTTTTTTTCTTTGTTTAATCCACATTATGAAAAGCAGTTCAGATCTGGGTTTCTTGTACATTGTCTTTTGAGCTGGCCCGAATTAGTAAAGGTTCGTGGGCAGAGCTGTGTAAAGAATTGATGGTGGAGGCATGATTGTACGCATGTGTCTTGTAGGCGTTGTAATGATTCAGGTGCTCATGCTCCAGTGGGGGGAGGGCGAGGTGGCCCTCCATCGTAGGTCCACCCGTTACACAATCCTCATCCACGTTGATGATCTCAATGGTTCGCGTCGGTGCGTGGTGGTTCTGCTGGTGATGCTGTTTGCGCATTTTATAAAATATAATCAGCATGACGGCCGCCATCAGCGTGATGGCCACAAAGCAACCAATGATGATCTTTGTGGTCTTCATGACCTCATCCAAGGTGTTGAGGGAGCCATCAATCAGGGCTGTGACTGGGATGGTGTATGTCTTGTCGGTGGCCTTGGTGGACAGTGGCGTCAGTGCTGTCGTGGTCGTGGTGGTGAAGGAAGGTGGTAAGGTCTCCCAGATCCCAGAAGAAGGAGTAGGACCGCCCTTCTGCTGTACCGTTGGGTGGCCCTCATCATGTGCCGCTTCTGTGGTCTCGACAGTAACTGTGGTGAAGTAACTGAAGCTGCTATTCTCTGTCGAGGAAACGTTGAGCGTAGCCGAGGCTGTCGTGTTGCCTGCGGAGTTGCTCACCATACAAGTGTACGTTCCCGTGTCCTGCATTGTGACATTGGTAAAGTTTAACGTCCCATCGTTGAGCACGGAAATGCGCACCTTGTACGCTCCGTGGGTCATTATGGACCCATTGGGCGTGATCCAGCTGACTGAAGTCAAAGAATTTGCTCGACATTTCAGTTCTGCTGCCATGCCCTCAGTCACATTTAGGTCCGCTGGTGGCTCCACAATCACCGGTGCATAACAATGGAAATAGTTCTGGTCGAGTTCGCCGATGTAGCGCCCCTTGTGGCTGGCAGGTGAAGAGCAGCGGGCACAACAACTGGTATTGGCCGGCACCATTTCCTTTAGCCACCAACTGAGCCAGAGGATGTCACAGTTGCAGTTCCAGGGGTTGTGGTGCAAGTGTACCCTCTCCAAGTGGTGTAGTGGAGTGAAGAGGTCATGAGGCAGGAGGGTAAGGTTGTTGTGGGCCAAATTGAGCTCCACGAGGGACTGAAGATCATCAAAGGCATTTCTCTCGATCGTCTGGATCTGCGCATGCATCATCCATAGTTTCTGTAAGTGGACGAGGCCTTTGAAAGACCCTGGCCTTATTATAGACAGCTGGTTTCCTGACATCTCCAACTCATCCAAACGGACGAGAGGAATGAGGTTGGGGATCTCCTTTAAGTTGCACATGCCCAAGTTTAGGTACCGCAGGTTGCTGAGGCCTTCAAAGGCACCTTCTGAGATATACGAGAGTCTTTTAAGCTCACCCAAGTCCAGTCTTCGCAGCGATGGTACGCGGTTGAAGGCATAAGAGGGTATACTCTCGATAGGGTTATTCCTCAACCAAAGCTCTTTAAGTTTGGACAGGTACTCGAAAGCCCCATTGGGGATTGTGGTTAGACGATTATCAAAGAGCTCCAGAGTGTTGAGGTTAGCCAGTCCATTGAAAGCTCCGATTTCAATGTTGCGGATATGGTTCTTGCTGAGCTGCAGGATCTCCAGGTGCCTTAGATGCTTGAAGCTGTCAACCTTGATCACCTGAATGAGGTTCTCCTGAAGGTTCAGGTACCTTGTGTTGGTGGAAATACCATCGGGTACATCTCGAAGGCCGCGCCGCGTACAGATAACCTTGCTGAACTGGTTGCTACAAGAGCAGACGGAGGGGCAGGTCTGCGCTCGCACCAGGCCAGCCACCACCAGAAGCTGCAGGGCCAGTGACAGCACGAACAATGGGTCGGACAGGGCCCGGTTCCACCTAGGACCTCTCATCGTCTGCTGCATCAGGGAGGAGGTCATCTTGTTTATCATTCATTATTCGCTGACAGGTTCTCCACTCTTTGGGAAGGGTTTTATTAGGCCGAACTGCAGAAAGAAAAAAAAAAGAGATAAAGAACCATATAAGATTTGAAATACCACTTTAGATGACACAACCACAAATTGATGGTATATATAATCAATGCTATACATAACACAGAGTAAAATGTCATACATATTCAGTCTTATTGAGTTTTTGTTGCTTATTTGCACATGCTGTTCTGTGTCTGATTCACTAAACAAATTATGCAAATTAGGTAATACCACAAATACTGCAATAAAAGCTGCACTGCAATCAATTTTCACGGTGCGATTCTCCACCAAACGGTCAAAACTATTTAATAAATCAGTAAATTGGAAAAACTAGGAAAAAGGATTTTCTAAAATTAGCAATGCAATTTAGACACAAAGGAACAAGCCAGTCACTATATAGGTGAACCAGCATTGAAAACAATCTCTGTCTAGACACTAAAGTCTCTCTAGCCTACTGGAAGTGAATCACAGACAAAACATTTCTCACACACACATGCACCGTAGGTGACCTTGGAAGAGTGTTTCATATCCATTTCATTTTTTTGAGTATGTGTGCTGTCTGTGAGTTCATGTCTTTGCACGCACAGCACTCTCAATCTAAGTCACATAAAGCTGCACCTCAATATTGGGTCTGCTTTCTCTGTTTCCTCCTCTACTCAGTCAGGGAGATATGAACTACCTTGTCTGTCTGTGTCACTTTATTTATTCTTGCAGAGGAGGCATAAATAAAAGCATGGCTTCTCACCTACCAATCCTTCAATCAACCCCATGTATCAAGAGCGTTATTCTCTCAGAGATACTTAAAGGCACGTGTGTGATCAGACTGAGAAAGAAACCTCCTGTAGATATGAGTGGACAAACACATTTTGTTTTAGCTTTAGCAGCATAAATTTACTTATGCATTAGAAGAGACTACAATATGGGTTTTATTCTTGTATTCAGGGGTCTATATAGATACTTTTAGTTCTTGCTATGACCTTCGCATTCCTAGCAGCACGCTAGTTTAAAAAACATGTATTCTCTGAACGTATTAGCATGCAGTCAGCTTGTTTCATAAACTTGTATTGAGACCGTGTTGCACTCTGTCCTAACATTTCAAGACAAGTCTTATCTGAACGTCCCCTAGAAGTCTAGTCTAGTGAACGTAACCCACAATCTCACTAATTAAATAATGCTTCCTCAAGAACGACAAGTCATTTAGACAACCCACCGACTAATCGATTATGAAAATGTGCTGCAAATAAACAGGACATTTTCTCCATAGACACTTTGAGCACCAGAAAAGGTTTTGGATTGCAGGATGTGAAAAAGAGCTGTTGAACATGAATGTTCTTCCCTGTGGGCATTACAACAACACAATGAAAGCACTGCAAAACAGTTTGTATCACTTTTCACTCTCTGGCTTGCCTTTCCTCTTCCTCTCGGCAGGGTGCTGGTCTTAACCTAATAGCGACTGCCATAACAATCAATTCTTTCATCGCAAATCTACTTGAATTGCTGCCCTGAAGTCTTCTAGACTGGATCACACACAAAACACATACTGAACCGTGTTATCACTAAACGTTTTAAAGGCGAACGTCTCGCAGCAGTTAAACGATATGCTCATTTTTTACTTCATTTAATTGAATTTCATGCAGAGATAATTGTAATATATATATTGAATGTAAATGATCAATTACAAGGAATGATAAAGCTTTAACTTCACAAATCTTTTCGGAAAACTGAAAATCCCTGCTGGTTTCAAGTGTGGGGTCCGGTTTATCTTGCTTGATTTGATTTTACACTAATACAATTGCATACCACAATCTAGGTTGCTCCAAGTCGAGAGAGAGAGCGAAAGAGAGGCGAGCAAACAAAAAACGCACTCCGCAGAAATCCTGCTGCCTCTCAAACAATGAGCCTGGCAAAATTGGATTTCGTGTGGGAAGGGAATTAGATGAAAAAAAATGATAAACAAAAAATAAGATTATGAAATGAATACATTTTTAAACTTCTGCCCCAGTAAAAGACAATGAAGCGGGTGGTAAACGCTTCAGCAGGGAGGGAGGTAAGGAAGAGGATCAAGCGGCGGAGGCTTTGAAAGGCGTGAGGTGTAACGAGGTGAATTAATTTTTTCAAATAACATGAAAGTGAATGCTATTGCTGCTGACAACAATGCGGCTGTGTGCTTTTCGGCACAGTGCGAGCTCAAAAAGCTTCTGTGCTTTCCGTCACACGGCGGGGTGAGCAGGGTGAGGCAGGAACAATTATGGCAATCATGCAGTTTTGCACAAGAATCAAATGTCAAGAGCTGTATTGGATTAATATGGTGTTCCCCTTTGAGGAGAGGAGAAGGTAAAGAGAAGATCATGGAAGAAGGAGAACAGAAGAGGAGCAGGAAGGAAAAGGAGGAGGTGGAAGGGGAAGAGAAAAGAAGGAAAGAAGGAGAAGGTAAGCAACAGAAGGCGAAGAAGCAGGGGAACTAGGGGGAAGTTAAAAAGAGAGAAAGTAGAAAGGAAGATGGACATATAAAGTGGTAAAAAGTGGTAAACAGGAAGGGGAAAAATGAAGTGGAAGAAGTGAAAGAGGAAAGAGATAGAGAGATATCAGGTGTAACCTAAGAAAGGAAGAGGTAAGAAAATAATGAGAAGTGGAGGAAGAGGAAATAGAAGGGAAATGGAAAATAAAAGGAAAAAACTGAAAAGGAAGGAGAGGACAAGACGAAAGTGATGAAAAGGGAAGAAGAGGAAGGAAAAAGGGGAGATGAAGAGGAAGTTGTAAGGAAATGGGAGAAAAGAAAAAGGAAAGATAAGTAAACAGGAAGGGGAAGACGAGGAAAAATTGTGTGACATAAAGAGAAAGCAGAAGGGAAGAGAAAAATTAGGTAAAAGATTAAAGGGAAAAAAGGAAAGAAGTCAAAGGAAAGAGGAAAATCAAGCAGAAGAAAAGGAAAAGGAGGAGGAAGATGAAGTAGAAGATAAGAGGAAAATTAGGTAAAACAATAAAGTATGAATAAAAAAAAAATGAGGAAGCTGAAAGGAAGAATGGGTGAATGGAAGAGGAAAGAGAAAAATAAGACAAAAAATAGAGAAGGAGGTGAGAGGAAACAGGAGTAAGGGAAGTAGAAAAGAAGGAAGGAAACTTTAACAAGAAGAGATGAGGAGGAGAAGCAAAGAGGGAAAAAATGGAAGGCTTCCACATGCACTGTACTGTCATTTGGCAACATACATGCAGGTGACACCTGAACCATAGACGCTAGAGGAGAGAAATGCTGAGCCATGAGTAATGCTGTCATTTAACAAACACATCATATCAAAACTGCTCTATTCAAAAACCAAATGTATTGAGAAAATAAAAGATTTCCTTTAGATTTTTCAACACACTCAGAGAAAGAGAGGCTCTGAGCCAGGTTTCATTTATCTGCAGGCCTGCTGGAGCGCAATTCATAGGTATGTTGGATAGCATCAATAAACTATGATAGTTCAGCCGTTGGTTTACAAGACTGGGAATTGCTTCATAAAAAAAAAAAAAAAAAAAAAAAGGAGCTTCTTCACAGGGTCATCCATCTACAGCCGGATGAACAGCTTATGGGCTGTAGAATCACCACGTTACCTGCAACAATAGTGGTAACCTTCAGATGTTACGATCAAGTGCAAGAAGCCATACAAACCAGAGTACTCTTGCTAATATTTACTGTGTTACAACATTGCTGGTTGTAGTCATTTACTTCATTCCTCAGCAAATCAAAGTTTTAAACAAAAAGATTGAAAAAGATCCAATAACTCATAAAGATCCTTCATTTCTTCCTAAATTAGTATTCCTAAATGAATAAAATTAGTGAATGTTTCAGTGGCTCAATGCTTTATGAGTGGCTCATGAAACATTTTTTTATTTTGTTTTTGTTAGTTTTTTTAATGAATGAGTGAATGCCTCAGTGACTCACTCAAGAGTCATTTACTTCATTCCTGAGTAAATCAATGTTTTGAAGTCAATGATTGAGAATGATTCAATAATTTGCTCATAAAGATGGTCCTTCATTTATTCCTAAATTAGTGTTTCTGAATGAATAAAATTAATGAATGTTTCAGTGGCTCACTCATAAAGAGTAATTTCCTTAATTTCTGAGGAAATCAATGTTTTAAACAAATTGGTTGAAAATTGATTCAGTGGTTCACTCAGCAATGGGTTCTTGTTAATTCCAGAAAGAATCAAGTGCTTTGTTTTATTTGTTTGTTTAAGTGAATGATTTAATGATTCATTCCTGGGCAAATCAGTGTTTTGAAATAAATGATTGAGAATGATTCAAAAACATATTCATAAAGTTGGACCTTTGTTTATTCATAATTCAGTGTTTCTTAATTAATAGAATGAGTGAATGTTTCAGTGTCTCGCCAATGAAGAATAATTTATTTAGTAAATCAATGTTTTGAACAAATTGATTGAGAATGATTCAAAGACTTGTTCAATTTCTAAATGAATCAGTTTCTTGATATAATAAGTTTAGTTCGGATGCAATGTCATGCACCATTATTCAAAAGCTCATTCACAAAAACAGTCATTTATTAATTCCTGAATGAATCAGTTCTTTGAATGAATTCATTCATAAAGACATTATCCCCACCTACTGGTGTAACAATGCAGTTTCATGAATTTGAAGAAACCGCTGTATAATTAAAATACATTTGAGCCAGTAATGTAAACAATAAGCATTGGTGCAAGATAGATCATTTTCCTTCTTAAAAACAAACAGAGCTTCTCCTGAGGACTCTCTGTAATCTTGTGAGCTCTGCAGCTAGAAGGATCTCAGTTCCACTAAAAAAAAAAAAAAAAAAACAGGGATGAAAAGGATGAGTCATGCCAAATCAGTAAAAAGCAACAGTGTTTCATTTATAGGGCATTGCGAAACTGCGAAAACCGGGAGAAAAGGCAGAAAAAATGGGGGAAAATAACTGCATCCATCACTGTACGCTCGTACTCGAAAATGATACAGAACAAGGTATGTGGGCTCTGTCAGACAGTCACAACTGGAGGTTATGGCGAGGAAATGGGTTTTGGCAACGGCAAAAACAAAAGCAGACTATCTGTTAGCACCGAGCAAATCCAGACCCCCACGGCGGTGGCAGGTGGAGACGCACTGGCAGGGAGAGTGCTGGAAAAGCCCCCACAGAGAAAGACGAGGCGAGCGCTGTCAGGAAAAACTCGCCTGATGAGTCTGCGAGAGAGGAAATGAAAAGAGGTGTTTGGATGTACACAACGACAACACGGAAATACATGAAGGCTGAAAGATAAGGGTGATGTAAATACTGGTGCTCGGTCTAATGAGATGCGGGATACAAGGAGGTCAGCTGCTTTTTTACAGCGTGGAAATTAAGGGGAGAACAGGGTGCAATAAAATGGTGGAGATGCCATTAAGCCGGATTCTCTTTCTCTCTTTCTTCAACATAATTTCCAAGCAGAGCATAGCCAGTGCCGCAGCTGGATAAAGAGCAGCACGTGAAACCAAACTCATTCCTCTCTAGAGCGTATGAATGTACATTCATTCAATGACAGACATGTTGAAGTACAGATTTTTCACAATATAAAATAAAGCTTTTAAAACAAAGCTTTTTCCACAATATAAAATAAAGAAAGGAAGAAATACGTTTACTACAGCATTCTGGATAATAATATCAATTATTTTTATTACTACTACTATTAATTAATACTATTAATAATAATGTTTTTTAATAATTATTATTATTACAGATCAGATTTCATTTATAATTAGATTAATAACCAGTCATTTTAATGCATTTTAATTTATGACAATATTTTAATTAATTTCATCTTAAAATTGAAAAAGTCATTAGAAGATTTTTCCATACTTTTTAAAAGAAGGAAAGAAAGAATGAAAGATAGACGGATAGATAGATCATTCACATGGATCAACAGCATCGTTGGTCCTGGAACAAACTTCTTACCCAGATTGTTAGGGTTAAGTTTATGGCTAAATGTTGTTGCCATATCAACAAAGCACGCTGACCCAAGATTGTCATATTTGAATAATTAATGTTATATGGTGACCATTTCATCATGTATTTATTTCCACTGACCTCAAAGACATACAGTAAGTCTCACTAAATCAACACAGCACTCAATGTCTCCAACTACACACCCTTCTGATTGAATCAAAATCTATTTTTCATTCTGCACGAGTCGTCATTCTGCAACCGAACAGGCACTTCCAAAGTAACAAGTGGCCATCTGGCATATTCACAAACCACACTGTTTATGCAAATGAGTTCTATCTTCAAATTAGCATCTCCGCAAATACATCACTTCCCCAGACACGCCCCCAAACGACAAGCCCCGCCCCATCTCAGGCACCATATATCGATATCCCTTTCACTCATTTCCAATGGGCGCTGCAAAGTTTCGGCTCGACGTCTCCTTGGCGACCACTTATTCAGCTGGCACTGATTTACTTCCTGTCCTTGGTTGCCATGCCAACCCTTGCAAGGAGGTGCCTTCACTACACATGCACGATAGAGACAAATTGTGAATAATATCATCTCAATCAACACCAAAACCATAATTTTTAATTAGTTTGTTTCACTGTAAAAATGTATTTGACACTTTTAGTTCTAATCTAATATAGAACTGAATGCACAAGAAAGATGTCAGATCTTTGACTAGCTATTTAAGACAGTTGTGAATTTTCCTATCTGAATGCCACTGGAGTTTTGCATTGTTAATGTTTTTACAATAAGATGCCCTGAAAGCATCTCTTGACTGGACTTGATTAAAATGTCAATAAGTGAACCAATCTTCTCTCTTCCAATCCAACAACCAAACAATGCTCGGTGTCCTCTGGCACTTCTATCCATTTCTATTCATATTCAAAACCCCTAGTGGATTTCTCATCCCTCATTTTAGCTAAATGTATGCTATCTAGTGGAATAAACCAATGACTGGTGATTGAAATGCATTAAATAAACAGATAGGGCACAAATGCTGCATGGTTGAGGGATTCTTTAAAAAGACATTACTGTCAGCGTTTTGCGAAATGGCTGAGGGATATTTTGGGGATGAATTTCTGTGCTTGTTGGAGCAATAAAATAGAAAAGTGAGTGAAAGGGAACCGGCACACACAGAGTGGGATTGCATGATGTAAGCTGTTCTTATGTAAAAAGCTCCCTAAAAGTACATTCATGTAAATTGGCTGGTGGAGAGCGGCACGGCGGGCTTGATTTGCACAGACGTTCATCCATTTACAGGAATTATCGTGATTATACAAAGGGCAGGTCTGAGGGGAGGCATTGCTCTGGGACTAAATCTAAAGTAACTCCAGCGGACCCATTTATGGAACCAGTTAACTCGCCATCGGAATAATTGTAGCTTTGGCGTATGCATCTAATTAGAGTATGGTCCTGTTTTTCAGGGGGGAAAAATAAAAATAAAATAATAATAATTAAACATTCACAAATACATTTAGTTGAGATGCAAAAATGCTTAGGTTATTAAGACCTGCATTCAAATAATGTTTAAAACACACTGGATAAAGTAAAAAAATATGTTTAAAACAAAGAAATATACGACATATTTGTAAACTATATGTATATATATATATATTATTCTTATTCTTTATTTATTTAGTGTTAGTTATTATCACTTATTTATTTTGCATATTAAGCTAATCAGCAAATTATTGCATTATTAATTTGAATGATTCTGGAATTGAATTAATAATAATATAAAAGCAAAACAACAAACAAACAAAACCATTTTAGATCATTTTAGAAAACTACATATTTTTTGTATATTAAGTGTATTTCTATTGTTTTAAGTTCAAGTTTATATATTTAATATATTGTTTTAATTATTATAATTTATTGATAATATTGATATTGTAATATTGACAATTTAGAATTTTTTTTTCCATATTGAGCAAATCAAACACACACACACACACACACACACACACACATATATATACGTATATAGAATAAACATCACTGACTCTGTAACCCTATCATTATTACCGGTAGATTGCCTTATAATAGTGCTGTATTGTGCAGCAGGTCACATGCTTATGTGATACGGTGTGAACCAATCCTGACCCTTTGACCTACATGTGAACAGCAGGCTGGGAGTAGATGTGTGCAGTTAGCCATGAGTGGCTGACCAATGCATCCGCAGGGCACCACATTCACCCAACAATCCAGTCAAAATTATTTCCACGGGCCGCTCGGAGGATGGAGAAGGGTGTGGGTGGGGGTGCGAGGCCTGGCCCGAGGCAACACATTCTCCAGACAAATGAGCCGTGCAAATTCAGACTGGCCTCTTCAGACAGCGCTGTCGCACCCGGAACACGCTTTGGACCAGTGGTGCTGAAACTGCAAGCTCACACAGACTTCATCCAAACAGAGGCCCGTTAGCGCAGTTACATATGACAAAATACAGCTACTTCACATTTGATTTAATTGAGTATGGTTATGTAATACAATTAAACAAAAAGTCACAAAGAGATACTTTAAACTTCACATGAAACAACCATTTTCACTAATGTTTCAGATTTCTATGTGAAACGATTCAATTAAGGAGTAGATTTTATCTATCAGATTTGATTGCTTTCAGGTTTAAAACAATGTTAATTATTTTAATGATCTTATGAGATTCTTGCTCAAGCAAACCAGGATTACTATTTTACCTAAAATGTCAGGAATATAGTTTTTAGCCAATAAATTATAAATTAATAAATAAATATACATATATACACACTACAAACCAATTTTATAATATGCTGGAAAATATTTGATAATATATGCTAAAGTGCAAAATGTAACATATGTAATATGTAGTTTTAATTAATTTTCTATATTTCTATTTTCTATTAGTATTAAATATATAATGTATTAATTAAATATATAAATAATTATAAATAATTAAATATATAATAAGAGAAAAAAAAAAATATATATATATATATACGTGTGTGTGTGCTGTTAAATGATAATCGCGATTAATCACATGAAAACATAAAAAAAACAATGTTTCAATGACATATTTAATGATTGTCCTCTATTGATATATGAAGATTATTTTTCCTTTGTTTAACATAAAAAAAGCCCTTTTGCATACTGTGTGACACGTTGCAAAAATGTTCAATTTTGATTTCATCTTGACTATAACAACCATTTGCCATTGCTTCCAGTAGTCACACTAAAAACAGTAAGTCAAGACGAGCACAGTTCATCATGGGATACCGTATTCCACACTGATGTCTCTCTCTCTTTATTTCTAAAACAATTACACATTCGGATCCACATATCTCCCATCAAAAACACAGCAAACATGACAAGAAATCGATAGCGCAGATAATCTCCTCACGCGTACATACAGACGTGACGTTATCTCCTGCATCGCTGCCACCTGCTTTGATGTATTAGTGTAATTAGGCAGAATTGTGTCTGACACACAGATGCCGCATCGATCAGGTCGCGAACGGACACCACTGAGGAGATCTGCTCTTACGATCAATGTCTATACAGCATTATATATGTGTGTTTGGACACTTCTTTGCCAGAAATCACATGATGTGCTGTCTGTCGTTTGATTTCACCAAATTCCATCTGCAGTCTTGGGAGGAAACTTGTCTTATTGAGGAATTATTGATGTATGATGATGTTTCACCTCTGGTGAAAGCATCTGTGCGTTCGCGACCAATGTTTCTTTCACAGCTGAGTCTGTTCGGCATCAAGGACGGCGGTCGACCGCCAACACATGGCTCGGAGGAACAGGCCACGTCTGGTGGTGCATTGTGAGGCACAGCTGTACACCGTCAGAGCTCATCAAGAAGAAAGCCTGAACGCCACTTAAAGGAATAATTCACTCAAGAAAGGAGCATTAATCACTTACCGCCATGTCATTCCAAACCTGTTAAAGCTTTGTCTTCAGAACAAAATTTAAGATATTTTAGATGAAAACCAGGAGGTTTGTGTCTCACTGATTGCCAAAGAAATAATATTGAAGTCATCGTCAGAATAGTCTGCCATCAGTGGTTCAATTTGAATGTGATGAGAATACTTTGTTACAAATAAAAATAACAACTTTTTTCAATAATTTGTCTCCTCTGTGTCTCTCAGTGCCACTGAAGCGCCATTTCGGAGAATATACACTGTTCTGTGTCAGCCACGCCACAAGGAAGCGCTGTTTTTTGTTCAAATCAAGTGAAAAGTGTGCATAGTTTGAGAGACACGGATGAGATGAATTGTTCAAATCATTATTTTTGTTTTCTTTGTGCACAAAAAGTATTCTCGTATCTTTAAAAAATTACAATTGAACCAATTGATAAATCAATGATAAAACATGGATTATTTTATAGATGCCTTTACTACCTTTCTGAGCTGTGATCGTGTAAGGATCCTTGCTGTCTATGGCCCCGTTTACACGAAGAGAAAACGCAGATATTTCCCTGCGGTTTGGCCTCTCATTTACACACAATTAAACAATTATTTCTAAAAACTCCGGCCAAAGTGGAGATTTCAGAACACGGCATTTTCGCGTTGCAGTGTGGACTGTGAAAACTGAGACTTTCGAAAACGATGACGCATTTTAGTCTTATGATGCAGTGATGTGACCAGTTCAACTGATGGCAGACGGCATTGTACAGCAGTTGTTTTGTTTTCTCTCAATTTTTACAGCCCTGTTAAGGATTAATATCCGTTTGTAAATGCTCCAGATAGCTTTTCTTCAAAGAATACGTAATGTAAGTAAATAAACAGCAGATGGAAATGACGCAGATCAAATCGTCTTATGTTTCATGCATGCGTAGTACAGGAACATAAGCGTTTTCAGTTTTTACAGTGTGGATGATAAAGTCTTCGGAAACGATTGAAAACGATAGTGTAGACACGGAGCGTTTTTAGAGGAAAACGCCATTTTCAAATATATCCGGATTAGTGTGAATGTAGCCTATGGAAGAGCTCTCAAACTTTTATCAAAAACTAAGAGATGTTTACAAACAATATTCGGAAGGAACGGGAGACACATTATCAAATCAATCTAATTTAGTCCCGTCCAATCAAACTATCCAGCCTCCTCCTTAAATAAGATCACTTCCTTCCCCTTTCCTTATCTCGTTACGCATCCCATCCCTCTAAATTATTATCATAAGGAAACGTGAACTTGTGAAACCTTAATTTGTGTTCTGAGGATGAACAAAGATCTTACAGGTTTGGTCAGACGTGAGGGTGAGTAATTCATGACAGAATTTTCTTGTTTTGGTGAACTAGCCCTTTAAAGGAAATACATGAAATCCCAAGAGATATTGGTTCCTGTCATCATTTCAAAGATGCCTACAACCTTTACGTTATCTCTGTTTTGTGGGTTTCAATACAATCATCTCCTAAGGGTGTTTCTGCTAACCATGCTATCGTTACCGTTGTTTGTCTTTGTTCCTTGTCGCGCTCGAGAGTTGTTAAGTGGGTGTGGAAGGACGGACACCTCTTTCAGGATCATAAAGTCAAGTGGCAATTCTGAGCCTCTTCAGTCAGTTCCCCACAAAGCACATTCACATCTGTCAACAAATCTGCATCTGAACTGACATTTTCTCGTTCGATTCAGAACAAATGATTATATGTATCGATGACAGATTTATAAAGAGTATAAAAATAAGTCTCAAATAAGTTATCAGCAGTACGTGTTCACACCGCAGGGAAAAAAAAAAGTGGCTGGGAAAATGTTCACAGCTCACTAAATGTTCACACAACAGATCAGCCTGTCAACCTGCAACAATATTGTTTCAGTTTTCTTACTAGTCACCAGACAATACAGAAACCAAATGTAGTGTGTTATCATCAAAGCTTGCATTAAAAAAAAAATTAAAAAATTAAACAAATGAATGAATGAGGAGAAAAGAACAAAAGCCCTTCTAAAGGTGCTAAAATTTCCCTTTTCTAGACAATGTAACTACATCTTTTATACATGATTAAACAAAATTGATGGCACCATTATATTTCATGAATTATTGCCAAATAAAAGTTTTTTTTATTTACAATAACCAATTGTCTATTACTGCACAATGTATACCATCACCAGCATGCATTATTATTATTATTATTATTATTTTTATTATTAAAATCTTATAAAAATCTATAAAAAAACATTTGTTGACCTTTGTGTAGTACACATAATGCATTCTTTTAATAATTTGTCTTCAACACAGTTTAATTAATTTTGTGTATTTTGTATGATTTTATTATTATTAGGAAAAAAACAAACAAAACTAACAAAATTACAAAACAATATTTTAGTTTTCTATATTTCTGTTTCCTGTATTACTAAATGTATTATTATTATTATTATTATATTTTATTATTCTATTATATAAAACAATATAACACATTGCTAACCAATATTTAGTTGTATACTTATATACACACAGACTGAAGAATTCAATATACCGTTTTATTAGTTTTTTTTCTTTATTTCTAACATAATTTATTTTTATTATTATTATCTCATATAAAAACATAATTATAATTTGCAATGTATGTACTAATCATACTTCTATTATTTTATTTATTTGTATTTATGTCTTTTCTCCTGCATCAAAAGCAGGAACTCTGTAAATGTAGCACTAACAGCCAGTGGTAGCAGGAGATGCAGATAGCAGACGAAATCCCTGCAGGGCTTCAGAGACAAGACATTCTCATGTTACACTACATTTGTTGAATTAATAACAGATAATTTAGCTGCAGGTGCAGGCACACACTGTGCTCTCCGAGTTAAACCTAGCATCCAGAACTGCTTTCTCCTATGATCTCGAATCAGTCTCCTCTCAGCAGACCTGCCTTTGAGTGGATCAGGTTTGCAGAACAAATTCCTGGATCAGAATCATAAAACAGCTTCTACACAGTCTCCCACCCCTGAAAAACTGCACATCTGTGTGTCCTCAACAGGCATCTGTATTTTGGGTCCCTAGGCGAGTAGGTCTTATTTACTGACAGCTCTGTACTTTGCCCTACATAGTGTCCAGATGACAACAATATATGATACAGTATGATAGTGACCCAAAAATACTAATTCTGTAATCAATTGCTCTTCATGCCTTCAAAACCCATACAACATATAACCCATACAATACTTAATTTCCACCATAATTTGTACTAACTACACTTTGTTTCAGTGCATAGCTTGAATAAAACTTGAATACACTAATAAAAAGAGACATGAATAAAAAACATACAGTAATTTCTTTTTTCTTTTCTTTTTTTTTAATTGCAACTAAAATAAAAAGGGAAAAAAAAGAAATTTACTTCAGTGTCTTGCTTGCCGTTTCATAGTTTTGTTTTTGTCTGTGTGAAATTCAGATGCAATTTCTGAATGGACATTTATTTATTTTTTCAGATAACAAAACTTATGTTTATTTATTTATTTTTTTCTTTTACTTATACTTCTTTTACTTATACTACTACTTTACATTTACTATATATATAATATATATATATATATATATATAATATTTAAAACATTTTATTGTTTTGTTTTTTTTCCCATTAATTTATTTTATATGAGCTTTTAACTAAAAAAGTATTTTGAACTTACTCCAGAAATGTTTGTTTCATTTAATTACAATTTTTATCTTTTTTATTTTAAATTTTTTGAAATGTGCCATTTTCAAAAAAAGACCAAAAGATTATTGGACTATGTTTTACCAGAATTCAAAAGCAATTACTAATTGAAAATAAGTAATGAAAACATATTTAAATAATTATTTAAATAATTATAAATTAATTATAATTCAATAATTAAAAATCTCAGTGTATTAAGTATCCTAAATCAAGCAATTATTTTCAAAGTAAATAAATAAATAAATAAAATACTTGAATAAAACATTTTTGCCAGACTATCCTTTTAGGAAAGTAAAAAAGGGTCAATTTGTCATATCCTAGTGTACAGTATATAAACCACTTGCAAATTGCATTTTTAAGTTTAATCAGTAATGTATTGTCCAACCAAAGCCTGTGCAACACTCACACTTACACAGTCATTCCCTCAATAACATCTGTCCTGATCAAATGTCGATCTGCATGAGTCAGGATGGTCTTTTCTGAAGGAGGCAGCCTCGCGTTTGAGTCTTCAGATGTTGTGGGTCTAATCGCTGTGCTGTTTAATTTAACAAAGCGACAGAAAAGGCTGAGACAACTAAGGCGAGGGAGCAGTTGCCTTCCAATGTCACCATCTGTTATTTATACAGTTACCGCCTCCTACGGGAGACAGCAAAAGGCCACATATTGCAGAAAAAAAACATAAATCTATCACTTCAACTCATTATCTTTTTAATCAGCTGACCCAGGCTCCCCTCTCAGGGGAACGACATAGCCGGGGTACATTTAGGACAGACCCATAACTCACCAACCGCTCCCCCGTCCAGAAAAAAACCTCCCGGACTGTTACAGTGAATATAAAATGAGGTGCTCTGGAGGAATGATATAGGAAAACAACCTGCAATCTGGATTGATAATGCAGGTACTGGACTATATGTCTGCGCCCCCTAAGGTTACAGATTTCTATTTTCCCTATTCATCCTACTTCCATTTTTTAGACTCTAAAAATTTAAATTTTTAATTTGAGCCTCCACAAAATGGTTGAGATTTCCATTAATAGTTAAAACGCATTTTTCAGAACTCTGCAACGACTCAACTGAAATAGAATATTTTTTCCCCACTAATAAACATCACCAGGATTTGAAATAAGTTGAACATTTAATCCTTGTGTCCAGCTCAATATGAAATCACGCACCTGATGGCATTTACAGCTGATAACAGATCCGGCTTTCAGAGGCAAAACGCGCAAACATATCGTCCAAATTGAATCGATGCATCACTACTTGAAAGTATTGTGTTTTACTTAAAAAAAAAAAAAAAAAAAAAAAAGTTTACAG
>JAUMHI010000074.1:4505512-4516729 GCA_032359435.1 Enteromius unitaeniatus
TAAAAATCCATATGAAAAAACTTACTTCTCACTGTTCTCAGGTCAAATATTTATATGCGATTAAAATGTGATTAATTACAATTAATTAATTACAAAACCTCTAATTAATTTTTTATTTTTTTTAATTGAGTCCCGGCCCTAATATATAGTATAATATAATATATAGGCTAGTTTACTACAAAACAATGACAGAATTTGCATTCAGAAGCCATAAGCAATCTAACTTCCAACCAGCACTTTCTGTCCAATCAAATGCTCTCTAGAATCCGAAGAGCCCGCCCCCTACACTATAAATACAAGCTGGAGCTGAAATCAGTAACTTTCTGTACAGTCAGTGGCAGGTAGTACACTATATAGGGGATAGGGAATGATTCAGAACAGACAGTGTAAATAGACTGTACATTGTGTAAAAAGAAGTCACCATTTTTGTTTCAATTCACTTCACTTTTTTAACATGGATGCAAACGTGCATGTGCTCAGTTACCATTAAAAGAGATCTTAACTGTTCAGTTGAGCGTGTCTTCAAAAATATTGTACTCACTCACCAAACTTTTTAATCATTCTTTTTCTTTTTGTTTCACATGTTGATTTGCTCTGTTCTGCAAGCCGTACAAACTATTGCATTGGAAAATCTGCATAAATATTTCACAAAAACAATTCCACATGATACAAGCAATTTCACTGCTGATTACAGTCTGAAATTACGCCGGAGAAAACCACACAGCTTCACAAACTACAGTCATAACTAGTCTATTTCTGATGATTTCAGCATATAATTGTTCAAACAAAAAATAGAGTACAAAAAGTTCAAAATATGCCGGAGCAAATGTTTGAAATGCTTCAACTACACTCTTAAAAACTTCACGATACCATAGAAGAACCTTTGTGGCTAAACGGTTCCATAAAGAACCTTTAAGATCTGAGGAACATTTCTGTTTCACAAAAGGTTCTTTGTGAGTAAGAATATAATATTTATAAGAATATTTATAAAAAGGTAAGAAAGTGATGGTTTGACAACCTTTGACCGAAAACCAATAGTTCTTCTATGTCACTGCTGTGAAAGGACCTTTAAAGCCAGCTTTATTCTTAAAAGCGTATTATATATAATGACTAGCCATGGTATGTCTGGGAAATTAATAAACAAATAATTAATAAACGCCAGACACATGGACTGCTTATAATTCAGTCGTGTTTGATCTCATCTATCTTCCTCTCCAACGAGACAGCTCCTACATCAGCTTGTGTGTGTCAGATGCGATCCCATCTTCAGACGGGGCTCTGTGCCTGATCTCCAATCAGACGAAGTGTGTTCCTCACAACCTGTTCCTGTACACTCACCTGCCAAGTCTTCCACAGTGCCAGCAGTTTCTGGACATCTTCACGCTCGGTTTCTCTAGCTGGCTTCACCCTGAGCACACAAAAGAGAAGAAAACAGTCACGTTACAATTACAAACCACTTGGATCATTTCGCTTTCTCCTTCTCCGAAAGGGAAGCCAGAGAAAGACAAAGCTTTTGTTTGAAAACCTATTAAACTAGCCAACCTGTTTTCTACTGACTAATTTCAAGCATTTCCAAATAATAGATGTGCTTAATATAAATGTCAATGAAAGAAATCCCCACTTGGACTCGTTCATAATGACCGGTTAGAAAATGTTCACAGTTTCCTGAGCAGAGGAGATGACTCAGACGCCACTGCTGCTAAACAAGCACAAGCGTTTCTGTTTGATCCTCATGTTTCTGGTGTCTAAGTGGTTTTGGTAAGTGGATAGTTTGTGCTTTTTTTGTGTAGTTTGCAAAGATGTATTTTGGGAAACAGAATATGCTGACCTGATGTTAACTCTCATTTACAAAACTTGTAAACAACCCACTGTTCTTGATTTATCAAGATCTATCTATCTAGCTATCATTCTGTCTGGGAAATTAATAAACGCAAGACACATGGCCTTATAATTCAGTCGTGTTTGATCTCATCTATCTTCCTAGATATCTAGATATCATTCTGTCTATCTGTCTGTCTATGTATCGTTTTTGTCTAAGATGTTTTTTTCCAAATCAAATTCAAATGAAATTAATTAAAATATTATTATACATTAAAATCCATTAGTGTGTCAATAAGATTACTGACTATTAATCTATTATATTTAAAATATCTAATTTTCAAAGATTTTAAGTCTAGTTACATAAACATTAGTTTTTCTCAGTCGCTTTGGTGGATTTCTTACAACAGTACTTACATTTGCACAACACTTAATGCATTTCTCAAAACAATTAGTCATGTGTGCACATCATAGTAGCAGTTTCTCATTCTTTCCAACAAATTGCAAATGCTTTTGGACATGCATCAATTGCTTTCATACAACTCTCAGCTTTTTTATAACATTATCATTTGCTTATGTCATGTCAGTCAAAATGAACTAAACTGAATGCTGAATAGTCATTCCATATAAAAAGTCCTTGTTTCATTAGCCTGGCTAAAGCTCATAGGAGATTAGTCTGGCCAAGCTACCTTCTGGGAGGCGGGCTTAACCTGCGTCCATCAGATGCCTCTGTATACTACTAGACGAATCTACAACCAATCATACCACTCATTCCGGTGATGTACAGTATGCGTAGCGATGGAACCTGAAGCCACCGTAACCAATTGTAGATAGCTTCATGAAAGCAGTAGGAAAATGTCTTTACTTTCTTTAATTATTTCTGCTCTGTTTTCAAAGAAAACCTATCATGAAAATTTCTCGCAACAGAAGAGTCGAATGATTGTTGCTGCTTAGTACACGCCATGTTTGAAAGCCGGTATGGTTTTGCTCATGAAGTGAATGTAGTGTCACAGGAAGTATGGGTGGGCGCAGGCCACATTTCATTGATTTCATTTACAAAATTGTTGAAGTAGTTGTCAAAATCTGTCAACAAATTGTATAAAAGTGTTTAAATGTTTAAATTAACTTTTTTTCCTCTGAAGATGTCTTCTAAATTGAACAATTTCTCTCAGGTCAACCTCACCTTTCACTGATGAGAAGGGGTGTGTGAAGCATTGACATGAACACTTGCTTTTGAGAAATGAGCTATCCATTTTGAGCAAGTGACACGCTTTTGCAGGTTATCAACTAGGTTTTGCAGTTTGTACCAATTGTTTTGAGAAATGCATTAACTGTTGTGCAAATGTAAATACTGTTGTGAGAAATGCACCAAAGTGATTGAGAAAAACTGTAATATAAAAATCCACAACGACCATCAATTAAAAATAAATAAATGTATTTAAAAAAAATCCATACAGGAAAATCATGTATTCAATATTTTGATTTATTTATTTATTTGGAATAAAAATAATGATATTGGTGCAGAACTGCAGACATATATTTACCATTAAAATTATTTTTTACAAAATATGTTACTCATTATTTTGACTTCTTTTACTAAATACTTTGGAAAATCTGCAAAAGAATATGATACAAGCACAAAACGTGTTGAAAATATTATTATTATTTTTAGAGGTCATGAAAACACAAAACAAAACAAAAAAACTAGGAATGTGCAGTCAGCCTCTGCTCAGCTTGAATTCTTCTTATTTCCGTACGCTAATTAAACACCCACACACACACACACACACATTAGGGGTCATGTTTGATGTTACTAAAATGCTAATACCAATTTAAAACACCAAATGATGATATTTCTTACTTGTCTCATAACCAAACATGTCACACCAGTTTAAAAATTCAGATTCTCTTGAGCTTTGTGCCTTTGATATTTTTGTCCAAATAATGACCAGATTTTATTTTCAGACAAAGTACGTCTTCTATTCAAGCTGTTAGTTTCCATCACTTTAAAATAGCCAGAAATCATAATTTTCATCAAAAGTAACCACTCAAAATGAATGCCTGTATTAAACCCAGCAGCAGCGCATACTCAGACTGGCTGCACATCAACACGATCAATATAATTATTATATTTAAAATTCTTAGATCAATTTAAATTCCAGGCAGTGGTGAACGCACACAAATCTGACCCCATACACATCCGCAACCGCTATGCCTATAATTATGCAAACAAATATAAAGGAATCTAAACATAATGCATAATGCTCTTCTGCATACTCTTCTGCAAATATATGTGGGCTTTTTTTCTGTCTAAATTGCAGCACAATATGTTCTCATCTGCACTAATGCTCTGCTCCTCCTGTCCCAGAAAATGAGGAGGCGTGTCATGAGCTACACTAGATGCTTTTCAGGAAGTCTTATATAATACAGAGAGAGACTGAGACTAATAATATGGAGAGAGAGAGACGCGTGATACACAAATGCACACATAAGCATTACTGGATGTCCCATGAGCAGTCTTCAGAGAAATATTAATCAAACCAATACAAAATTCATTGACCATCCAATGCATATTACACATAAACCAGCAGGGACTTTCTCAAAGCGGCAAGCTTTGATCTGATTGGATGGTATGATATCACATCTATGATCCAGGGTGCTTTGGATTGTAGAAATCTGTCTGGAAATAAAGTTCTTTTTACAAGGTACCAGCAACTAAAATGAGATATGGGATAACATTTCAGTCTCTAAATGTATCTATTTCTGTCTAAACAGGTGAGAGCTGCAAAACAGATCTGATTTTAGTCAGTTAGAGACTTTGATTTCATGCCTTTTTCCAATAACTGTCCAGATCCCCTCAGCAAATTGATGTGATACTGTAAGCATGCAAACAAAGCAGCTTTCATCAACATAGACTTTATATGTTCCTAACGCTTAAGAATGATCCCATACTCAAGCTCCTGCTAACACTTACACTCATCGTCTCCCTTGACAGTGTTCTAGATCACCTTTTTACTTTTCCCACCTCATGTGAAGCAGTCACATTTCTTCCAGCCAGGAGGAAAATATATGCTAGCTATAATTAGTATAGCTGACATACATATTCAAACGTGCATACATTAGAAAAGGATGTTGCGGACGAAATTGAAACACCTAAATAGCCATTTGATCATATTAAAGTAATGTATACACATAGACATAAATAAAACATCAAAAGAATGTTAAAAGTTATTATATTTAAGGGAAAAGTGGGACATTTGTATATATGTACGAAATATAAAAATTTAAATCCGTTCTTTATATATATATAAATATATATATATATATATATATGTTTAAATATCAAAATACATCTTTTAATGTATTATATTTGTATTATATTAGTTGTATATAAACATATTTGCATTAATTATATTTTATAATTATACATTAATTATATTTTATTTATTGTTTATATATATGACACTATTTTAGTACACACACATAAACATAGTATAATTGAAATGTATACATTTATATATTTGTAAAGTTTTATAATAAATTATGGGAAATATGTATAAAACTGTACAACATTCAGTGTATCTCACAATTATATTGTATTTATATATTATATATTAATATATATTTTTTACATGAAATATTAGATATTTATTATGCATCACACACACTTGCAGTGTATATTTTGAAAATGTGTACATTTATATTCATTTATATATTTCTATTCTATTTTATAAAAATATAAAAAAATATTTTCTCTTAAATATGTTATTAAAATGTGTGTGTATTAAAATATACATAATAAATATACACAGTACACACATATTAGGGCTGTCAAACGAATCATATATATCATATACACACAATTTTATGTGCATTATTATTATTATTATTATAAATGATCATTTTTCAGAAACTAATTTACATTACACTTTTATTTTTAGAGGTATATACATATGATCTAGTAATCCATATCTTTTTTTAAGGTTTCATTATAAATAACGTGAAATATTCAAAAACTCTGTATTCCTTCATGAGCGGATCTCAGGAGGAAAAATGAAATTTGCATTTATGCATCTTTTCAACGGGATGGAGTTTTGTGTTTTTAGAGCTACAGGATCCAATTTTTTAAGCGCAGAAAAGATCAGATGAAATGGCCCCTTTAACACCAACTCTGAATACAAGACACACATCTGATCCATATCAGTGAATTCAAACAAACACAGAGCGAAGTTCTGAAGCAAAGTGTGTCGGTTCGTATCCCACAATCCACCTTCCCTGCCCACACATCCTTCGCCTGCTACCAGCAGCATCAACCCTGACCCAACAATCTATAAATATGTTTCCCATCGTGCTCCTGAGGCTGGTTTTGACGCACTCCACTTTGGAGCACTTTTATCTTTAAACTGCTGCTGTGAGTAGATCAAAACACCAACAGAGATTGTGAGAGTGTAAATGAAGCAGCAGATTTCTCTTGCACTACGGTCAACTTGTTTGATCACCTCTGTTGTCTTGTTTTCCTTCTCTTTCTTTGGCTCTCTTTGGTGTCCAGTGTAACCTAGAACCATTCTTGAGTCCCTGAAGTGTAACTCAGCTTTGATTCGAACACCCGTAGGGTCAAAATGCATCACCCTCAGTGGAAAAAAAAAAAAAAAAAACATAAATGTAGATGGCCTTTAAATCAATGGCCTGCGGTCACACTGGAAACGAATGCAAGAGAACACAGGAGAGCTGAAAGCAGCAAGGTTGCCTGGTCCATTTGTCTTCTTCGAATGGTAAATCTATCTGTGTCTGAACAGGGTCCCACAACGAGGAAAAATAACGATGACCCTACGGGAGACATAATGAGGCATCATGTAAAGGTAGAGAAGAGCGAGCGTGAGATTGAGAGAGAAGTAAGGCCAACCATAAATCATATCTCAGCTCACATGCTACCTTGACTTCAATCCAAATATGCTTTTTCATGCATATTGTTTGTAATAAGTAAATCGCTTATTTTTTACTTGAAATCATTAAAAGTACAAGTTGAATCACTGATACTGTAACAAAAATTCTACCTGCAATTTGAAATTTTGTTAATAAAGTGTTTTTTGAATGTTATCATCAAATAATTCTGAAAAAAAGATGCATCAGTTTCTACAAAAAATATTAAGCAATGATAATAATAAGAAATGTTTCTTTTGATAGTTGATGAAAATTCAGCTTTGCCAGTACAGGAATAAACTAATAACAATAATTATATATATATATGCCATATGTAATTTTATGTTTTTTTAAATGACATATTTCTGAGTGAAACTAGATGTTTAATTAGAGAAAGGAGAGTTGGACGGGACTATTTAATCTATATTTATTGATTGGACCATAAAAAGTGGGCGTTACTTTCCTGAATGGAGACAGATGGTTGAAAACTGAAAAAAAAGAAAAAGAGAAGTTGTTAAATTAAGCAAAAAACATTAAATCATGCAAAAATTTAGGCGATAAGTGTTCCAGTGAAACCAGCAATGTGTATTAATTCATTTTTTTCTACTCTATTTTCCCCAAAATTACACCTAGGTCAAAAACACACATTAGAGCATGACTTATCAGGAAGAAATTCAATTTTAGGTAGTTTTCCATCATCCTGAGCTAAATTTCATTAGTCTTTTTTTTTTTTTGCACATTAAGCTGTTAATGTACTGATACAGCATGCAGATCGTTAAAGAATATTAAAAAGGAATCACAGGAAAGCACCCCAGACGTTTTCAATTTTGTTCAATCGCATTCACACTGTGAGGATTTGAGGTTTTAATTAATCTATATTCAGATTTATTATATTAAGAGTGCAGTAATTGTAATTAATAGAATATCACACGCTGTCCTAACTGGTAACTAGAAGTGCTGGATTGCTAATTACATGCCATTTTGTGGATCTGCAAGTGTTTGTGTGTGTGTGGCAAAACATCAGTGCAAGCTGTTGTAATATGAAAACAATTATTTGTATTACAAGCATACATAAATACATACATGATGATACTGATCTATACGTATATTCAATCTCCAATTACAGTTAGGCCAAGTTAAAAATGTCACTTTTTTTAATGATTTCTTTTAAAATTATTATTATTGTAATTAATTTGACTTGTGTTGGAACAGAATTATCACATGTGAGTATTGAATTGTGCATGGAATAGTTCAGTGACAGTAAATGCATGTATTTTGAAATAATGTGTAAATATTTCCATTTCAAATAAATTTTGAAGTAAATAAAAACTCTTTTAATGGACATTTAATGAAAAATATGGCTTTGCGATAAAAAAATAAAATGCATTTAAAAAAAAATGTAAAACCCTAATTAATTTTAAGTTGTAATAAAGCGTAAGGGATTTGTTTCTGAAAAGCCTCATTACTGTATGCATAAATGATCATCTCAATATAGCACCAGATAGATTCCACCGCTGCTAGATGCCAACTGAGTAAAATCTACAGTCATTTAGGATTAAAACACCTTCCTTTAGAGCCTCCTTATAAGAGACCACAGAACTGATTCCAAATCAGCATAAAAAGTGGCTTTTGTCCCAATGACACATCATCATGTTAATGGCATTGACAGATGGTGTGTGAATACCCTGATCAATACCATTCCAGACCTCTTAACCTTCAGTAATGCAACGCAAGACCTGGAGAAAATAAGGCTATTGATCAGGGCCATAGAGTGGAAAGATGCATACGGCACGCTAGCAACAGGCTAACTGCTGCATGTGCACTTCCACTAACATACTAACTTAAACTCACGACTAATGTTTATCGAAGCAAACTCTGACATTAAATTACAAGTGTGTGCTTTATATCTCATCCACCTACAGCAGAAGAACAACTTGCTTGACACAAAAGAGAAGTAAAGGAAGTAAGTTCGCTTCTTCTATTATTAATTCCATTTTCTGGATGGAAAAAAGTCAGAAAGAAACCAGGAAAGAAGTATGCACAGATTAAGCAATGTTTACACGCAAAAACAGTTCTGGTTGTGGATTTTTATGCAAAAAATTTACATTTTCACTATATAAAATGTTTTTAACGTCTGTTTAAAGTTAAAACCTCTTAATGACATATTTGTTTCATACAAATGCATAGCTTTTTACTTCATAGCACGCTAACCAATGGATTTGAGTCATGTGGATCACTTATTGTTATGTGTTTATCAGCTTTTTGGACTCTCAATTCTGACGCCACCCATTCACTACAGAGGATACATTGGTCAGCAAGTGATGTAAAGACAATTTTTATTCATTTTTTTTCAAATATATTCTGATGAATAAACAAACTTGGATGGCCTGAGGATGAATAAAAGCTCAGCATAGTTTCTTTAAAGCGTGACTATCTTTCTGTTTACTCTACCTCTAAGACCTGTCCTTGATCTACTAGCAAAACAGCTCTGGATCCAGACTTCCCGCTGCACTGAGAGCTGATCAGTGCCGTAGTCCGAGAGATTAGCGGCTCCTAGAGCATGTAAGCTTCTGTAACCGCACAACTGACACAGAACAACAAACACTGAAGTGAGTCCCACCGCACGCTCAATCAAGGTATTGCACAAAGTCAGAAAGTTGGCATCTCGGAATAAGACAGCATTCAGTGTATGCGCAAAACTGAAGCTGCAACTCGCTTTTCTTAAGAGGATTTGGGATATCAGCTAAAAGCAGAGCGCTCATACAGGTATCTGTAGACTTGATGGCAGAGTTAAGTCGAGACGTGCTGATGTGGTGCCAAAAAGCAAAACCTACACACTACAATGTAACACGAGTAATTCTGTTTGGCTGAATCAAATGTGTTAAGTGTCAGATAAATGTTTGCGCTAGCAAATTTCATAGAAGTGCAATGCTAGCTTGATGGTAGATCATTGCAAGCGTTTTAGTTGCTCTTGCATTCTGATTTGAAACCAATTTAGATGCTTTCAGTATTGGAAATTGAGAGGAGAAAGAATGAGACTGACAATGTAAAGGTATAGTTTAGCCAAAAAAGAAAATTCTGTTATCGTTTACTCATTCTCATGTACTTTTAAACCTGTATGACTTATTATATTCTGTGAAAAAAAGGACAAATATCATGAAAGTAGCATGAGTGTTAACTAAATTATTACTAATGATAATAAAAAGAAATATAAAAAAAAAGCTCAAAGTGGAATACAAATATTAGATGCTAAACTTAAAAATCTTATTGTTTATCAATGATTTAAAAAAGAAAATGCAGTATATATTTGTGTGTATACATATGATATTTAATTATTTTAATATATAAACATTTTTGTAAATATATACATGTATGTGTTTGTATTTAAAGTATATGTACATACAAATATACACAGAACACACATATTTTTATGTAATAAACGCACATATATGTAAACAAAAATTGTATTTCTAATGTTTATTTTTTTTAATATTTATATATATATATATATATATATTAGGGGTGTAATGATACCCATATTCATATTGAACCGTTCGGTATGAGGCTTTCAGTTCGGTACACATTACAAACCCAACGATTCAGACTAATACTTTTATATTTCGAAGAAAAAAAAGTGTGTAAAATATAATGTTTCAGTGCTACGCTCAACAAGGCAGCGCAAACGACAGGACAGTCAACGTGCTGCCCCTCCCACCCCCAAACAGACGAAAACTAGTGACGGGAAGTTCGGATCATCTTACAGACTCGTTCATTTGAGTCTCTTTCAGCAAGATGAACAAATCCTTTTTCGATTCATCTCGTTCATTAAAAAAAAAGTATAAATAAAATGTTGCGTTAAAAAAAATATATATATTGTGTATGTATATATATACACACATATACTGTATATATAACAAGCTTATTCAAATGAATAATAAATATTATAATGCCAGAAAAGGGCTGAATTAAAAATGTTTAAATAGTGAAAAACACAAGTTTAAAAGCTGATTAAATCAAATCTCATTGAAATTTGAATATATGCATATAAGGTTTGTCAAAACGTGACACATCAGATTTAATGCCAATTATGCTAAATCTAATTGAAACATTAATAGATTGTGCCCTAACCGATAATAATGCACCAATTTATGAGTATGTGCATATACATATTCAAACAGTCTAAAATAAGAATCAACCACTATAGAAAAGCAACAGATTTTAAGCTATTATCTACAGATTTCAATAAGGTCCTGTATGGTTTATTGTTATGATGGAGCCTTTTTGTTCATTTCTTGAGCTTGACAGTTTCAGGAAGAAAGAACATCACACAGGTTTGGAATGACGTGAGGGTAAATACATGATGACCTTCATTTCTGTATGAACTATCACTTTAAGCAAATTTATGTAACAGGTGCTGTATTATATATATTAATTTCACTCAAAACTTCTCCTTGTAGTAAACAATTATTTTTATTTTAT
>JAUMHI010000074.1:4525226-4549578 GCA_032359435.1 Enteromius unitaeniatus
TATATATATATATTTATTTGTGGCAATTATTATGACATAAATGCTGTCGATTAATCTTAAGTTGTATTGAACTCAGAATATGACTTTAATCATCTGTCCGCCTGCCTCCACCATCCTTCGTCCAGTCGGCTGTGGAGGGGAATTGCTGAAGAAGCAGTCCATGGCAATTAGGCCTTAGAGTGCACTTTATTTTGGTCCTCCATGCTAAATTAGGTTATATAATAAATGAGAAAGAAAGGGCGAGAGAGAGAGAAACAGAAAAACACCCAATAGAGAACAGATGAAGTCTAAATTTAAACCCCACTCAACATGAGTCACTGCCCCCAATGCTTGAGGCTAGCCGTGGTCGCGCTGCTGTAGTCTTAAAGTTGTTTCAGAAGATACATTCTGGTTGACACTTACCATAAGTCACACCATCTCACCTCTAAGATAAGAATGGGAATCCAGAATCGGGAATAGCTAGATTTCATGTCATCCATTTTTTTTTCAGATAAAAGATGTACTAATGGATCTCAAGTCACACAACACTTCTGAAAAGGTGCAGAAAAGGATTCACTAGTTAACAGGAGCGTTAAAAAAAAAAAACTCCAAAGGTGTGAGCTAAAGGCCATGATCACAGAAAAGAGTGTGATACAAGCAAGAAAGGCATGACTATATAAACAAAGTAGCAGTAAGACATATGGTGTAAAATACCACGCTTAACACTTGACTTTTCTGAATGTGTTCCATAAAGCCCAAGATATCAGCTCATCTGGAGACAGATCGCGCTGTAGCTTGTCTGCCATCAATCAATCTAGATTCTTATAAAATGTTAATGTCTCTATTAAAATAAAAATAAATAAATAAAATGTTTTTTTAGTTTGTTGTAGTCACATTTTTTTATTTCCTTTACTTTTACACATATTTTCTAAATATTATTTACTGATTAAAAAAATGCCAAGTATTTAATATCCATGATTATTTGTGCAACGCTACTGCTTATTTATGTACTTATATAATATAATTTTTTTTCCACTGACAGTTATGATGATGTAAAATCAGGCCACCGACCTTAATAAATACACAGATAAAAAAAATAAACAAACAAACAAAAAAAGCAAGCAAGCTAATAAATAAATATATAAAAATGAATAAATACGTACACATTTAATTGAATTACATTAACTTAAATTGATTAAATTCATGGCTTTTCAACAACTCATTTCAGCTTTTTTACCAGTAAAGGTAAATGCCATTTCATGACTACATTTTTAAGGAGGTCTTATTATCTACTAAGTTCTACCTTAAGAACAAATGGTGCATCCAAATTAAGTACAGACTTAATAACTAGCAGCTAAACCCCTAAACACATTAAAGATTAATTCTTAGTGTTTGAGGCTTGTTCAAATCCCAACACTATGCTTGAGCAATACTAGAAGTGATGCCTGCCTTAGCAAACACCGCTAATAAATATTGCAAAGATCTAAGTCCTAGTGGTTGATTTTAATTAAACAAGAATATTAAGTCCAATGGTATCTATGAGCCTGGTTCAGGCAGGTTATGAGCTGCAAATGCACAAAGAAAAAAAAAAACAGGATTCAGCTTCGCTTTCAAAACAGACACTCCGGCCATTGTATCACCTGTGCGGTCAGCAACTCAGCAGAGCCAATCTCCAATTGGATTTTAATAGATTTTGTGTCAGTTTCCCAGCACTGCAGCATTTTCAATCTCTCTTGTATTTCCCTTCAACCCCTCTATCTCGAACAGGTTTGGCTTCTCTATGACGCTTTAGACATTTTATATAAGACAATAACAGTCACCCCAACACACTTCACCCTAGAAAGCACTCGCTTTTACATAACTGTTTTAATAATGGAGCAGACACTCTTGTGCTTTGCCTCTCCAATCACCTTGTCAGTCCTGCATGTGACATCGAAACAATAATAAGCAGGTTTGTGGGGTTATTTTTAGAAATCGGGGAAAGTGGGAGAAGAGATAAAAACGCAAATGAGTCAGAGATGCATGCTGCCTCTCCACATGGCTGTATTCAAGAATGGCATGGCCTGAATCCCTGTTACAGTCTTATTGAAAGTTTACGTTCGAATCTCGCACAGGTTAATGAAACGGAAAGGCAGATCTAATGGAGTGTTCTGATCTTCACACGCGAATAAACCATCTAAAACATAATATTGCTCTTGAAACGCAAGTAATCCATAGCATCATAGAAGCTAATCCGAGCACTTTTTGTCAGCTAATTAGACAGCGCTGCAATTCAGGGCAAGAAAGCCTCACATGTTCAGAAGAATAAAATAGCTAGACAAGCTATTGTACATGCTTGGAATGCCTATTCTGGTCAACAGCCTGAAGCTTTGACAGAAACATACGCTACACAGGAGAGCTAGAGCAAATGCTAATAACAACAACAGCACCACATTTAAAGTGTATGAAGGGGTTCAGTTTTTGTTTTGAACCAGGCTACACAAAAAGTTCCATAAAGTAGAATCACAATGGTATTCATAATGCAGTTTTTCATGAGCCGTAACAAATCGAACTAGCATACTGATTGTTTTGTTGACATGAGGGAAAACAATGCTAAGTGCTAACAATAAAACGGAGCTAACTATACACTTTCAGGAAAAAGAAAAAGGAAAAAAAGATGCATAATCTTGGTTATGTAGGTTTTGTAGCTGTTGGTTTAAGCTTGTTCTTTGCTGGTTTATGCTTGTCCTTTGCGGGTTTATGCTGGTTTAAGCTGGTCCTTTTGCTGATTTAAGATGGTCATTTGCTGGTTTAAACTGGTCCTTTGCTGGCTTATGCTGGTCCTTTGCCATCACGTGACCAGCATAAACCAGCAAAAGGACCAGAATAAACTAGGAAATGAACAGCTTAAACCAGCAAAGGACCAGCATGAACCGGTATCCCAGCTTCCAAAACCTACCCAACCAGCATATACTGTTTTTTCAGCAGAGTAGCTGTCACTGGGGTGGTATGATAGGATAAAAAGGCTAAACGACATATTTCTGTTTCTCATTTATGTAATTTAAGTATTAGCATCTGAAGTGTACATTCAGATTGTATACCATACCACCATAGCTTGGCGTATCCACTTTTAAAATAAGGAGGTAAATGGCTTTCATATATTTTGTTGTTAATAATGTCAAAAATGAGAATTCAATCAAATGCCCCAGCATTTTGTCACTTGTGTAAATACATATGCATTTTAGAAGCTAGCATAACAACAACAACGTATGGTTACAAAATATGGCCACAGCAGTGTCTCTACTAATAGTGAAACTAGTTAATTTTCTTCACAAACAGCACCGTTGTTAATTCCCGTGTGAGAAATCATGTAGCTTTTAAGTTGATCTTACTGATGAAATTGTCAGAGTAGTGCTAACAACATTGCATATGCTAGCATGTGTTTCTTTTTGGCATTGGTTATTTTGCTGTTTTAAGGCCAGGTCACACCAAGAAAAATAACTATTAACATAACTATAAAGAACGATATTAGCGTCCACACCAGCAAACAATATTGTCTGTTTCTAAGTTCGTGTATGTCTGCCACTTTCAATTCTCGAGCTTGTGAGAACAGGATGGATTCTAATTGGCTGTCAAATCATTCATCAGCTGGAAAAAAAGAGTTGTTCTCAAAGTGATTCCAACGATATTGTTTCTTTGTGCCTTAATCGTAATGGTTGTGGTGTGGACTATTGATTAATATTGAAAACAATTTTGAAAACTATATCTTTATCGTTATATTTATAGTTATCGTGCTTGGTGTGAACGGGCGTTAGGCTGTAAAAAACCTTTTGCAGCTTCCCTGAAAATAAATGCACACCTTAGAAAATTTGTCAATCAGCCAATCAGATTCAAGCATGTAACATACTATAAATATAACAGTTTGAAACAAAACCACTCAAGATCCTCTGAACTGTACATATACAACACAGCAGTTTTGTAGACTTCTAGCATGCCTGTGCTAGCCTTTATAAAGAAACGAATGCATAAGCGAGGGAAATAGCAGACTAGGCATTCATGTTATTTTCAAGGTGGCACTGCCGCTCACGAACGGTTTTAAATGTGATGCCACCATGTACTATTTCTGGCTTGAGAGGGTGCACTGATCCATGATTCCTCTCCTCCATCAAGCAGCCTGTTTGAAAACTAAAAGCGCAGCGCCTCCATTTCACAAATAAAACCTCAGCGTCTGCCTTCCCAAACATCGCTGCCCACCTTTCGTGCTTATTTTACCGTCTTATAAGCGTTCGTTTGCTGGTGTCTCCATCTGTTGAAGCAGCGATCCTCTGAGAGAAATGCCACCTTTTCCACAACACAAGAGACGCCTGCAGGAACTGCAGCCAGTGAGCGAGACATCCATCAACGCCGGGCCAATTCCCCATATGCATGCGTATAAATTACAGTATACACGCTGCCTCCCTGCTTGGCCCGCAGCTCTGCGGGAGGCATAAGGACAGAGGAGAGAGAGATAGAGAGTGCTTATCTTAATGAAAATGGTGGAACACTGCCCTTATTATAGCTGCACCGAGTGGCCTGAGAAAGGCAGAGGCTAGAGGAAGGAGACGGGATGATTGCACAGGAGGCTCTCGGTCATCCTGTCAGTGGTTTTGTGGAAGGAGTGCTTAAGAGGGAGGAATGAATCATTGTTTTGAGTCAAATCTTTTGAATGAATCAGCTTGAGTTCAATGATTCAGACTGAGCGGGAGTTTGGGGACAATTACAGAATTATTTATCCAACAAGTAATCTTGTACACATATTTTTTTATGGCTTGCAAACCTAAACGTTAAAATATGGAGGGGAAAAAGCCATGGCTTAATTTTGTGCTCAGTGACTAATTCATTGTGATTATTTTGGTGTTTGTGTTTGGACTATTGTCCCAATGGAAGACCCATTATAAGATTTCTAACAGAGTCAGTTTCAGATTTGTTATTTCCTAGAATCCATAGTCTCAGCCTCAGACGTCACGCCCACAGAACGTTGGCTAAACGTCTAATGCATATGGTACACTTAACTGGAAACCCTTCAGCAATGTCGAAGTCAACAAATGATTGGTTGAATTTTATCGGATTTCTAGGGGATGCGAGTGTCGAGTTTATTTTCGGTCCACCGGGAAACAAACGCAGACGTGTAAGTGCGGAAGATAAACTGTTGTGTTTACATGAGTGACAATGAGCATTTATGAAGATCAGTTAAACGTTGGATTCTCAAAAGTATGTGAGGTTCACGGCATGAACTCTTTAAGAGATGTCCAGGAGGTTTGTTTGAGGCACTTAGTGAAGACAAAATTAGATATTTTAGCCTGTTTGCCAACGGGATTTGGTAAGAGTATTATTTTCCAAGCCTGGCCGATCCTTTGTCAGCATTTAGAAGGATTCTCAGCAGATCCAATTTTACTAGTTGTGCGTCCCCTCCTATCTATTATGGAAGATCAAGTAAAGTACCTAACTGAGAAGGGAATATCAGCCACGTTTGTGGGCAAACATGAAACAACAGACGCTGGCATCGCAGCTGACCACAGTATTGTGTTTAATGTGAGCCTCTCATCGGGATTTTCTATGCTGACTGACTTGTCGCACGCCGCTCTGTTGTTGTAGGGATATTTCCAAGCCCCGAAACGTGATGCTGTATTTATTTATTTATATAACATATTGTTTTATTGCATTTTAATCAAATAATTGCAGCTTTTGTGAAGCAGTATATAACAATTGTATAGTAAAATGCAGTGAAAAATCCTAATATTTCTATATTAATAATAATAATAATTATTATTATTATTATTACGTTCACTGCAGCGTAAAATGATCAGTAAATAATAATTTTGGGTTGTGTCTATTTTTCACAAGTTTTCACTTTAGACAACTACTTTCATGATACTTTTACTGCCCTACAAAGCAAAGAGTGCAGAACTGAGAAAAATTACTTTTAAGTTATCCTGTCATCCAGCTTTTTGCAGTCACTGTACAAACGACTACCATTTTTCTACAAAACGACACAAATTTAAGATAAGATATTTTGTCACATAACAAAGGATGCCTCGAATGTCATGAACATTATAATAACTAATTTTTGACAAAAATGCAGTTACTGCCTTTTTGCTTTGTAGGACAGTTTAGATCTTTACTCTTATGGTGTTTTTGGATCCTTTTTGAAGCTTTACAGATCCAATTTTGCAATTAATTTAAGGTCTTCAAAACATCTCATTCAGTGTTCTATTGAAGAAAGTTAGTTTAGAAAGACATGAAGGGGACCGGAATTAAAATTTTTTAAATTTAAAAACTCTCAAAAGCTTGCTATTTTGACTCCAAAACTTTGTTGTAGTTTCCTCCATAAAGGGAAATAAAGGAAAGCACTGATTCTGAAAGCACTGCACAACAAAAGGGGTTAAAAAGACGGTGGTCTGTTGTGTCCTGACAGCGCACAACTGCGAGGAGATTCTTCGTTGTTGGGCTGGAGTCCTAGAGGACTGATTAGCCCAAAAGATCTTTATATAGACAGCGAAGGAGGGCGGTGCAGGGAGAGTGAGAGAGAGAGATGGAGGGGGCAGGGAGGGGTCTTCATTTCGGTCCACAGAGACACTTTACCTCACCGCATCCGAGGAGCGAGCGAGCGTTTAGCAATCTGTCTCGTAATTAATCATGCGCCCTAATCAGTCATGGCTGCCCGAACTGCGCGTGATAGATTTTCCACCCGAGTCCCTCGTCAGTGTCTCTGAAAGAAAAAAAAAAAAATGCTTGGAAACTTGCTGCCATCCTCGCTTAATCACTCTCTTCTTTTCCATGTTATTATGTCTAACAGTAGGGAATCTGATCCTGGATGCTATCTTTGTGACGTTGGTCTAATCCGATTAAAAGCAGTGAGATTAAAAACTGTGATAAGTTTGCCGCTGTTTTAAAGACACCCGTTATGTTGCCGTGTAAAAACATATTACGTATACGGGGGAAAGAGATGATGTGAACGAGATCTAGTCTTTGAGGCCATATTGGGAATCTGGTGGGATTTAGTCCTGTTGAGATTATATAGGCACTAATCAGATAAATCAGATCAAGTACACTAATAAATTATATTTGAGTCTGTTATTGTGGCAACATGCCCCCAAAACATAACGCTGAACAAAACAAACTGGGACTGGTTGTTTGACATGTCGGTCAAATAGACTCATGGGAACGCCTTGGCCAATGAAAGCTGACTATACAGAAAATAACTGATGTACATATTTAATAGATCAGATATGAGATGAAAAAGTGCATAAACTGTAGTCATATTTCTACGTTTTACAGGCAAAAGAAAACTGCAAACTGCATCAAAAAAGGTTTAAAAGTAACTAACTTTGCCACGTGCCATATTTAAAACACATGCCGCAATATGTAAAATGACAGCCAAAGATGTTCATGCACATGTCTGTGTTAAAATAACATTGCTAATCTTGAATATCAGCATTAGTAACTATTGAAGCAAACTGAGTTTATCTGCACAAAAATAAGGAGGACCTTAATTACTACGTTACGCTTTAACAGATTATATTAAATCAAGAAACAACATCATTTATGTAACTGAGTTAAAAACATCAACAGTAGCATGTGATATTTTTCTACAAAAAAAGAAGGCAGAAGATCTTCAGCACAGGGATGAATCAAATGATTTGGGGAATTACTTCAAATGAATCAACTGAATGAATTTGATTCCCAATACTAAATGCGTGAGAAAAAAACGAGGACAGTTTAGAAGAGCAAGTATAGCATTGTTCACTTTACACAGCTTCTTGTTAAAGAGAAAAACAAAGTGCTTGTTACTGCCAGTGCTACAATTTTATATATTAACAAAGCTACTAAAAAAACATTTAGGTAAGTTAGTTACTACTTCATGTAAATATATATCTGCCTGTCTGTATATGTCTAAATATTTGCATGTTTTTGTCAGTCAATATGAATCTTTTCTCTCATCTCACAGTGCCAGTGGGACAGTGTGGAGGAACTGAGCGAAACGTGACTTTAATTGAACAGGAACTGTGTGAGGAGCAAAAGGACCGCCTCACTGAGAGAAGAGTGATGTGCAGACTGAGAGAAAAACTGCTTTGTACAGCCAATTACATGACATCCAACACAAGACATGCATATTAGACACCAGAATACAGCATTGAAGGGGGTAAAAACAGAATAAAAATAGACAATGTGAGTAGGAGAATGTTATAACAGAAAATAGACAGGATGAAAGAAAGAAAGAGAGACAGGAACCACAAACGAGAACTAGGATGTTTGAAATGCATACTAATGACATACTGGTTTAAGAGATGATGAGCACAGAATACAATAAAATGACCTGGGTTACTAAATTTGATAAACTGTGTAGATACTGTATGCCACAATGCAAAGAATAAAGAACATGTCAAGTGCATAATTTATATAAATGAACAATTAAAAATAACTTAAAGAAATAAAAACAAATATTTATAAACAGTAAATTTAAACAGGTAAAAAAGTGAATAAATACTTGTAAATAAACGGAATATAAAAATAATATAAAAGTATGTATTTGCATGAATGCAAATAACTAAGTAATTTAAAAAAAGCATCAAATATAAAAATATGCAAATAAAGTAAAAAGTAAATAAAGAAATGCTTATAAATAAAATTAACAAAAGTTAATACAAATAAGTACATTAAAGTAAACAAAAAAATATATTAAAAAAAACATTTTTATTTTTCACATAAATAAATATTAAAAACAAATACATAACAAAATAAAATTTATATAAAAACAAAATGAAAGTATATAAACAGAAAAATAAAAAAATAATCTAATTAAGTAAACAAACTGAATGAATGAATGCATTTTTTTTCCATTCAAAGATGCATGTGTGACAGCAGTGTAGCCTTCTTTAATTTAAACATGAATGGTAAGTCTGTACAGCATACGGTTTCCCATATAACGACTGGCATACTTCACATATGGCACTATAATCAATTCACCAGCATTCCATTCCATAGCTAGTCAGACAGAAACTGTGAGCAAAAAGCAACTGAAAACGAAAAAGCAAAAAGCTGCCACGGTTCTAAAGTCTGGCGTAGAGGAAAGAACCGGGATCCTTTTCTTGGCCTGGTCTGAGGCGGCCCAGCATGGAGGCGTGTGTTTGCCTGAGTCTAGCAGAGACCCTGAGGTGAGAGTTACCCCGCTCGGCCTCTCAGACCCCACAGTGGTCCTCCACAGGGAGGGCTTTGAATAGACAGCCTGCCGTTTCCCTGAGTACAAGGGGGTCTTTGATAATGGCACTACGGAAGCCTATAGGGGCCCAAAGGACAAACAGAAACACATGCCAATTATGCTCGTTCATTGACTACAAATGAGAGTGGTCAGACTACACTCTGTGCTAGGGTATTCAGACTAGCGGGAAAAAAAGAAAAATGAAAAAAAAAAAAAACGCACTCCCCAAAGGTGGAAAGCCACGCATGAGAGAAGCTAAACATGCTGTTTTCATAATAGTGTTTCCTGAAAAACTTCATGCGCCTTTTGAGAACGAATGATGAAAACAGCAACAAAGAGCTTTGGTGACGTACAACGTTGTAACGTTATTGAGGCAGAGAAAGACCGCGAGGCTTAGCATCAGATAAAGAACGCTGCTGCGTGCCGTACTGAGCAAGGTTCACTGTGTGGTCTTATTATGGGTGTACAAGTGTTTTTGTGTGCGTGTTTGTCAGAGAGACTCCCACCGCACTTCTGTCAACTCAGCGTCGCTGAGGGTAAAGGTCTGTATGGGTTTGACTTTAACCTCAACCTCCAGGAAAACAACACAACTTTTCCAGCTGATGCGGCAGGATCTGCTGTTATGCCACTGTAAATCGATATTCGATGGAGCTGCATGAGTACTGTATGCATCACAATTTGATCGATGGAAATTTAAGAGACTTTGATGAGCAAGGTTCACCAACATCAACTTTCAGAATCAATAAGTCACGCGTTGGTGCATTTGTTTCCCAAAATGCATTACAGCTAATGGTTTTTAAACCAATACTTCATAACCTGTCAAGTGTCTTTGTCATGACATTGTCTTGACATTACTTAGACAATACAAAATAAATTAAACAAATAAATACAATAATTTGACTGAATATTATTAACACATGACATTTTAATGACAAATTCAATTTGTGCCACTGTACTTGAGGTCAAGAAAAGTATTCATGACACTGTCATGAAATAATTTGACATAATATTAACACTTAATGACATTAATTAATTAACCCACAAGATCCAGGGGGCGTGGTTTGATCCAGATCCAACTCCTCCCACCTTACATATACCTAAAATGAAAACAAATTTTTTCAATAATATCAATTGTTAAACAGAGTCATTTTTTTTTTTTTTTACTTTGCACTCAAAAAGTATTCTTCGTGGCTTGTAAAATTACGTTTGAACTACTGGTTACTGTCAAATGAATTTTTTTAACAATCTTGCTATGTTTGTGATCGTATCCTAGCTGTCTACGGAGTTTCAGAAAACTCCTGGAATGCGCCATAATCTTAATTTGCAAAAAATATCTTAAGTTCCGATGATGAACTGAAGACTTCTGGCTTTGGAAAGACATGAGGGTGAGTAATTATTGACAGAATTAAAATTTTTGGCTGAACTATACCTTCAAATGTGAATATTTGGTTTGTTTTTGCATTTATTTTATTTTGTTTTTAGTGAGTTTAAAATATTTTAAAATAATTACAATACACATAATACAATTATCAATTTTGTCCAAAAAGTGTCATTTTGTCTAATATAATATCAATACTAATGCACAATTTCAAGTTTGTTAGACAATAAACAAGACTAAGGAGCGAGCTGGAAAAACAAACAAAAAGAAAAAGACTAAAACAAGAAAACACATTCAAATGTATGACTGCATATAGGATTCTACCAAAATGAAAGCTTTACAAAAGCTCACACTCAAAACTGGTTGTGACTAACTTAAAAACTGTTTGTGTACAGTCCAATTAAGCATTGTTTGTTTGCTGCTGCTTAAGTTCTAAAACTTTGACCATTCTGCTATGTAGAAAACCGTACCCGGAAGATATTTGGCTTGCTAAGTGAATACAACCCCTCTAGCTGAACGGGGGCTGCTGGGAAAATTTTCAGCTCAGACTAAATGACAGAAGTCGCCTCTGGAGGGCTCGGTCATCAGCACACATGGGGGAAAAGAAGAGCACGAGCGACTTTGGGGGAGAATACACTTGTCCCTGCGGCAATCAATTACGCTCCATTTGCATTCCCGACACTTATAGGTAGCGCTTCACACTATTAAAGTCATTTATACAACTTATACGGCTCATTTGCAGATTGATAGCTGCCATTTCTTAACCGTGCATAATGAACGTCTCATCAAAGGGGCTAAAGTCACTGCGCCGGATCTGACGGTGAAGTACCGGCCCACTTTCCGTCTTCATCAAGACTTAATTTGCCCACCAAGTCACAGCCCCCAGACAGCTTCTCCCGCTTGCTTAAATGCATCATTTGCTTCTCTTGGAGATAAAACAGTTCGGGTTAGTCACCAAATTGGGAAAGCGGAAGCAAGTGAGCAAACCAGGATTAGAGAACAGCAGGGGCGAAGTGGGTTGGCTTGTGCGTTAAAAACAGCTCTGGGATCAGTGAGCCAGATGTTAGCGCTCTGTTTGAATATGTTTTGTTTAACGGTTTGGGGTGGTAGTTTGCACCGAGGACCATTCATTTTGCACTTAGCTTAGCTTCAGACAGGTGCTAAGTCCTTTTTTCCATTTTCAATATGCAGCCGTTATGAATAATTGATCAGTAGTTTAACTGATTTTGCTTTAGAAACCAGATTTTACATTGGGCATCAAGTGGCCTTGTAAATGGGGATAGTTTAAAATTAAAATTAATAATGACTCATGTTGTTCCCAGCCTGTAAATTTTAGATATTTGGCAAACTGTTTCAAGTCTTTTTGTTCATAAAAAGGTAACAATGATTGGACCTCAGTGACTTGAACAGCATATACAGATATGAATGATGACAGAATTGGAATGTTATTGGTCTAAATTAATTATAAATATATATATATATATATATTAGCACTCCAAATTTTTAGATTTTAACATTTAAGCAAAATATGTCTCAATACATATGACATAATTAACATGAAATGCTGTAACTGTTTATTTTACCTTTATATATATATATATTATTATGAACTACATATTCAACATTTACATGCTCAAGATGCTTTTCTGGAACAAACTAATTAACTTGATTAGGAAGAATCCAAAAATGAATAATATGCCATGTATTATTTTTGTATTGTGTGGAATCTGTTTTTGTTCATAAAATAAAAATCAGTTTGAACAAAATACTGATTGGACCCAGTTGACTTCCAATGTGTGACAGAAAAAAAATCATGTAAAACTGATATACTATGTAATCCACAGCAGAAAAAAAAGTCATACAGAGTTTGAATGACATGAGGGTGAGTAAGTGATGATGAAGTAGGCCTATCACGTTAAATCAAAGCAGCCTTGAGCAAAAGCGCTAAATAAATAAAACTACTTTCTTCCAAAACAAATTATTTGATTTTTTGCACTGTAAGATCTGCAAGCCTTTTTTTTAAAAATAAGGTTGCAAATCCCTGGAAAAGATTTATATTACACGTAGTATCACTTTCAAATGAAGTATTACCTAATTCTAAGAACGACTTGTTCGTTCCGTCTCTCCTGACCCAGGAAAAATCCGGCCATAAATAGATATCTCTATTCTTATTAATATTTCATCTCAAAATAACTGTCACTCATAGCTCATTATAGTCTATGGGTATGGCCTACATTCAGGACGAGTACAAGATCTGGCACTGATCATAGACTGCGCTCACATCAGAATCAAATTGGGGTCATTTGCCTATAAAGAACATGAATCTAGGAATCGCTCTTTATGCATAAATGGCTCCTTAGCCTCTGTCTTCCCACCTGCACATTCATTTTATCATACTGTACAATTGCAGAGACTGATACAGTCGAAAACAATGAGGCGTTAAGCCAAGCGCACACTGAAGACATAAGCTAGTCGCTCTTTCTTTTTTTAAATTCTGCTAAACAAAAAAAAAAAAAGCCAGGCACACCGACAAGCAAAAGAGCAGCCAATGAAAGGAGAGGAATGAGTAAGGGTAAAAGTGGAGCCAACAGCAAAATGCCACAGTAGCTAGCTACTAACCACATTCTAACAAGCAATGGCTTACTCATCATTTTAGGCTATTTTTCTTGCTCTACTGTGTTTATTCTAACTGTGCTAGCATGCTGTGTGGAACGCTTTAGCAGTTTGTGCAATAAAGTCGGTATGAGCAACTTTTAGCTTCCTTACAACGCTAGCCTTACAACACTAACTAGTCATTGTGTACACACTTCAAGATGTCAACAACATGATAGAAAACAAGAAATTGTAACTAAACATGTCTATTTTGACCAACAGTTTGCACTTAAAGGTCCTCTTTATTTCACCTTTAAGCAAATCAACCATGGTTTTATTGCAAATAAAGCTAAAAACAGTAACGGTTTACACTGGTTTAACCATGCTATTTGTAGTTAAACGTTATGAATGGAAATCAATATGCCAAGAAATTGGTTACTACACTTTTACCATAGTAAAACCATGGTTATGTTTGTAAGTGTAACTATTTTCTGCATAAGTAATATACAACTAGGCCTACTTCATGATTTTTTTTTCCATTTGACAAAATATTCATCCCTTGAGGATTTTAAATTAATCTTTCAATAATTTAACAACAAGTTCACATGTTGACAGTTCTGTGAGGTTGGTTGCCATTGATTTTTAAACTGTTTTAACCCTCGAGTCTTAATTTTCTGAGGAAAATGTCTTTTTAGTTGACAACAGGTTTACAAATGCCTGTCGTTACAAATCAAGCAAAATGCTAAAAACTTAATCCACATAATATCCACATAAATGTTAAAAAAATATGCAAATGAGACCAACCAAGCCTCTCTGAGTCATTAAAATCATTGGATATTGAGCTGCACGTGCAACTAAAAACACTGCCATTACATTGGACTAATCACAGCCTTTGCTGACCTCTATAGCTGAAATAATGCTAAAATGTATAAATTGAATGCACAAACCACAACATTTACTTTCATATGACTGATACCCGTCTACTTATGCCAAACAATTGTGTCCCCCTGAGGTGAAAGGTCTGGCGCTCAATGCGGGACACCCTCCAACATATGCTAACACCCAGGTATCATCTGCCCAGACTTCCACCCCCTTCAAGCACCTTCATACAGTACAGCCCTGATAGAAGGCATGATGGTGGAGAGTGGTAGAAAATGGGACAGAGAGAGATGTGACAAGGAATCATGGGACAATCAGAAACAAAAGGACGCAGGGTAACAATAAAGAGGGAAACATGATGAGCGATGACAGGCCAAACCGGGCGAGAGGGAGAAGTGTGAAAGACAGAAAGAGAGAGAGAGTGTCAAGGTGAGAAAGAAAGAGAATTGGACACAGTGGTGTGTGTCCATTGTTGTAACACATCATATCTCACTCTACATCTCAACGGTTTCCTTAGACCCAAGGGTACTGAGCCAAAGAAGTGTGAGGGGCTTTGGTATGGAAAGAGAGAGAGATGCCGGACCCTCATACCATGGACTGGCCAACTGATCCTGGAAAAGTGAATGGGTGGTTACAGACCAAACCACGCAAGCTGCCAAGATTTTTGCATACAGTATTTATCAACCTGGATCAGTATTTTTGTGTGTGAACATGCCCACTACAGTAAACGCAACATAAATGCCAAAAATAGTTTTTAACACAAAAAAAACCTATACTAATATCAAAAAGCTAAAATATCTTATAGCTTTTTAGTTAAAGGTGGAACACGTCTGGTCTTTTTCTTCCTTTTAAATAAACCACACTGATTTATCATCCAAAATGACAGCGTGTTTCTATTCAAGCCTCTAATGACATTTAGAAATAAACTAGATCATGTGACAAAAAAAACGAATAATAACCGGCCTTCACGTGTACACTCTCTCGCTTCAAAGAAAAAAAAATTATAAAAAATTGCACATCTCTTACTCCACGACCACCAGGAGAACAAGACTCCAAAGGAGAAATTAGATTAGATTAAATTAGACGGCTATCTATTAAACTGGCACAAATAGAAGATGCAGTGCTATTATAAAAGACCTGTCTTATGTATGCTAGCCCGCTAGCGCTATCATTACATCATAATCTAGCATATACATATCTCACTGGGTCTTTTTAGATCAATTTTATGCTTTGCTTACTAGTTTATCTGATGCATAATAATCAGTCAAGAGAGCAGATTTTGGCAACAGACTCTGTTTTCCCTTTTAAATTTCTACTTGGAAACTTTTGCCTATTAGCATTCAAACGTGAGCACCTAATGCAGCATGCAGCAGATGATGTATGCTAGGCTAATGTTAACGTCTAAATATCCAAACGCGCTTTGCTGTGTTTGCGAGTGATGAAGCACTGTGGCTAAGGGGCTCGCTGTTGTTCTAACTCTATAAAACGCAAAGGGAATCGTCCTTTCCGAGTCTAAATGACACCAGCTGTGCTTTAATGGACCTGAATGGACACATCTCAGGTGCGGTGGGATGCTGTTATTGCCTGGAGCTCTGTTTCTGGCTGGATGGATGCCTTTATCTTTAAGCCCATATAAAAACATTGGGGGGAGATAGTAATCGTATTGCAGCATCAGGAGGATAGCCTGAAAGTTTAAGTCAATGTAATTCAATCAAAGTGTTATGCACCTTCTGTACTGTATACTGTACCTCAAAGCGGTGAGGAAATCGAATAAACCCTTTCACAAAAGACCAGTGCTCAAACAATATGGTTTTTGCTAATGGCGATATCACTATCTAACTTATTTTGCAACACGGACGATAGCTATTTTCTGTGAATGGGTGAGATTATTTCCAATTCATTATTAAAATACAAAATAATACCAGTTTGTAACTAAATGATTTCATATAGTACTGTGAAAAAAGAAATATTGAAATTAAATTTCAGTTAGATTTTTTGCCCATTTACTGAACAAAATCATTCTTGAATAAGAAATTGGTTTATTAACTAACCAAGCAGAAACGGTTGTAAGTCGATGTGATATTTCATAAACACCGGTCAGTAAAAAGTAACTTGTGTGCGCTTACAAAAACACTGTTCCACAAACTTCTGCTCAAAGTCTGGGGGCAAACCAAGATTTTTGGAGACCTGATGTGCACTCACTTGACTCAGCAGCCAATTGTTAGAAAATAACTGTGGTCGTCAGAGCATGAGTCCTGAGTTGCCTTCTCGCTGCTTACGTTTGTGTTTACCACAGAAACTATTCTCTGAACTCAACCAAACAAACTGTGAGAAGAAGTTGAGTTTTAGTTGAGTTTCATTCCCTGTTCGTACTGACTGTGACTGACAGTGATTTTAGGTTGCTTAATCATTGTAATGTTGGAGGCTTGTATGCGTTTTGGTCACTGACAGTCCTGACAGCTTTGCTGGGTTGACTATTTCAGCTACTGAAATATTATATATAATGCATATAAAATGTATATTTGCTTCTGTCCGTTTCAATAGCATGCCATCAATCAGTTCAGCTGTTTGTTTCATTCTTTCAATTTGTCTATCCTTCTTTCAACCTGTCTATTCAATTCATGTATCTATTCATGTCTATCAATCTTTTCATCTGTCTATTGTCTTTCTCTTTATCCATTTATCCAACTCTATCTGGAAAGATAGATGGATAGACATATGAATGGTTATAAAATTTGGGTACAGACTAAAAGATGGATAAAAAGATGAACTGAAAGAGGGAGGGAGGGATGGATGGATGGATGGATGGATTGATGGAAAGACAGGGAGACAGATATTAATGGATATACAAATTTGATAGACAGTTTGAAAGATGGATCAATCTATTTGTTTCTTTGTTTCTATCTTTCAAACTATCCAATTTAGATTGTTCTAAATATCTATCCAATACAGATAGATAGATAGATAGATAGATTGAAAGATGGATGGATTGATTGATTGACTGACTGATTGATGATCAGAGAGATCTATATCTGTCTATACATCTGTCAGATTAGGCTATCCTCCAACTCATCTCTATCCTCCTTTCAATCTGTCTATTCAATGTGTTTCTATTCATGTCTATCCACCTATCAGTCTGTCTATCTATTCATCAGTTCATCTTTCTCTCCATCTTTCAATCTGTCCATCCACTGACATGTCTAACGCCGCCTATCTGACTGTTACCCATATACCAATATCTTTAAACATGTTAGATCTGAAAACTTTCAAATAAGGTTTTGTCATAAGTTTACACTCATAAGTTTGGCAAGTTATAAAGTACAGAAATATAACCTTAACTTCCTGACATCCTAATTTAAATTGCAGTTCTGCATCCAGTTTGATGTGGTAACACCGATTCAGCAAATCTATTGGAAATCAAAAGCCATTCTCACTTCAAATTCTGAATGGCTTCAGGTCACTTTGTCATTTGAAATCTCTCCATCAGTGTGAACGTCCTTTAACACCAGTACCGGTTCGGGAAGAGACACTTGCAACAGTCTATTAAGAATCCTCAATCGATCGATTCCAAAGCCACACCTTGAAGAGCAACACCAACCAGCGCATTTACGGCTCTCATGCGGAATGATGTAGTCGCGATTAAAGTCTCTCAAAACCAAGACAGGCTATGTGGTGTCCGTAAGAGCCTCTCTATATGTAAATAACCGAAGCCGGCATCAGTGCACGACAGCAGAAACCCTCATCTTATTCAGCACCGCACAGGCTGATCCAGTCATTATTTGAGCCAGAGAGCTTTTCTGCACAAGGCCTTTGTGAGAGGAAATTGCGTTAATGAACTCTGATAAGAACAATCAACTCCAGCGGCTCTTATTTTATTCTGCTCTCTCAAATAACCTATTAAATGTAGATTCTCCCAGGCTTCATCATTAACAACTCCCTCTCTCTCCCTCTTTCTCTCTCCTATGACAGGAGGACAACTGAACCTCACCTCAGTTAAACAGGTGCTTTAGTACCAGAGGAACCAGGTGAGCGGCAATCCGTCACCTCCTCTGCTGCTAACTTTAACCTTTCAATTTAGCAGCAAAATTAATACGGCCAGTTCTGCACAGCCTTGAACAGATGCCTCACAGGTGCAACCCAGAAAGGGAGACGGTCTCAGGCGCAGTTTTCACACACACATACACAGACACACCTGTAGGGCACGTTATTGGTCCACAGGTACAGCTCGTTTCTGCCCAGCTGTAGGCCTCCGCAGAGGTCAACTGACGTCAGCCCAGCCGTGACTCGAGTTACAGGCTGATTCAGGTCATTTTCTTTTAGCTGAGCTTAGATTTGGGTAGGGTGGGGGAGTTTACCCCTCATTATCGAGTCATGAGGCCTGCTTTAGCTGGGTTTTTTAAGGACATCCTGCCTTTTCCATAGATCTGAGGACAGATGCTGACTGGGCCAAGGGGTTTTAAACGTCATGATGCCACGGATCGCCGCACATGATGATCGCCTTTCGAGAAGCTCTCTAATTTTCTGAAATATTAGAGCAGGTTATAATTTTTTAGCGTGTAAAGATCCACTTATACTGTGGATTTTGATTAGGTTAATAAGTAAAATAAATAAATAAAAACCAAATAACAAATGTGATTTTAAAATGAGTTATTTGTCTTTGCAAATAAACTCAACATATTGAATATAATATTGTTTTGGCCATATTAGCCAGGTTATGTCGGTGGGGTTAACAGCACATCAAGATAAAAGGGGCTGTGGACGAGGGACCACTCGAGAAAAACACACACGCTCACACTTTAAGACACTCAGGTCAAAGAGAAGGAGATTAATGAAAGGTCAATGTGAGTGTGTGCAAAAGAGGCTGGGATGAAATGTATACCAAAAAACGTATAGAACACATAGAAAACGTGTGTAGATGTGTTTCTAAAGGTGTACTTCACTTAAATATAAAAATTATCAATTTACTTGCTCGTGCAATTGCCTTCAGACTTTTTAAAGCAACACAAAAACATTATAAAAGCAACCCATATGTCTCACTCTTCTGAAGTCATATGATTGCCTAGTGAATCATGTAAGTGGAAACGATGAGCTTTTCCCGCTCCAATTTGGAGAAAAGTGTGCTGCAATGTCCAATTGGTGAACAAATCATTACTTTGACTCTGATCTTTCCAACCAATCGATTGAATGACTCATTCACAAACCACGCTGCTCTGGAAAGATGTGGTTCAATTTTACTCTTTCAGCAATTGTATAACTTCAGAAGGAAATTCAAATATGCCATACATGAACAGATTTCATGCTGCTTTTGAGTCAGATAGTTTCAATGAGTCATTTGAAGCATTTGAACGATTCATTCACAAATCCCACTGATGAAGTTCTGGTACAAGTTTGGTCTGTTCCTCACACAAAGCTGTTGTATAACTTCAGAAGACATGACATATAATTTATCATTTAGCAAATTATTTTTTAGGAAGCTTGAAGGTTTTAGTACATTTAAGCACATGATGTGTTCTTGGTGAATGAGTCGTTGGATCTTTTCACAATGATTTGGAGTCAGATCTTGTTTAGTTTTGGTCCATCCTCACACAAAGCTATATCATCATGGAATATAGTCAGCTTTTTTAATTTTAAATGAATGGAAATGAATAACCAGCCTCAGCTTCAAAATCTCTCCATTTAGAAACTAAAGTACAGGCATTAGATGAAAAGTGAAAGTGACTGTTTTACCAATGTTTTTACTACATTTCGGATACAGGATCATTTTAGTTGTCTATGGAGGGCCAGATGAATTAAGGGACTTCTTTTCTTTTCAAATTAAGGGAAATCTTAATTTGTGTTCTGAAGATGAACGAAGGTCTTATGGGTTTGGAACGAAATAAGGGTGAGTAATTAAGACAGAACTTTCATTTTTGGGTGAACTAACCCTTGAAGTCTTTTTTTGGATGAACTATCTCTTTAAAAAAATGAATGCATCATAGATTTCAACATATACCAATAAACGTATAAACCCCAGCTTAACTCAAGATCCTAAAAAGAGTGTTTCACAAGACGTCAAATGATTGTTTAAAAGCTCAGAGATGTATTATTGTGTTATATATTGTCATACACTCTCTCTGAAGCAAGGTCGACCGGCCCATTTGCTCAAACCAGTGCAGTGAATACAAAATACACAGCATTTGCTGACGGCTGAATTCTGACATAGAAAAAAAAAAAACACTTGCTTTAAGACAGAAAAAAAAAAAAGACAAAAACATCAATTCAATGTCATCCTCGCCGCAACTCCAGCCCATCAATCAATACGCACTACCTACATAACCTCCCGTACGCGGCCTTGTAGTTTGACTCTCGGGAAAGAAATCTCTATGCTGTGACAAGGAAGATTTAGACAATGGAGAGTGAGGTTGTACACCAATCCGGGTTCTCTCGCTGTTTAATCTGCCGTTCACACTAAACCAAATCCCCCTGGGAGAAATTGAACCTCAGGATGGCAAAAAAAAATTGACAGACTGGTTGCTTTATTGATTGCAGTCTCCAGAGGTTTAAGAAATGAATACTAATATACTAATTCGCACTCAATCTGGGTTTTACACAAGCTAATCTGCCTGATTTCAAAGTGTTTGTTATATATAGAATGGGGATAAAGTGTCAGATAAAGCTTGGGAATCACATTGTTTTGGAGAACACAGTACACATTGGGACAGGAAAATTCAAGAACTGGCTTTCTTCTAAATTTGAACTGAATTGGCCACTAAATGTAATGAATTCTGGACTGGAATCACAGGAAGACACATTTAGTGAAGCATAATTTAAAGAAAACAAACACTAATAATTCATTCGGAGGAAATAAAGTGCTGTTTCATAAATATGATGCTACGATTCAAATATTTAAGGTCTTGATTGGAGATTATTAATAATTAAAGAACACAGTAGTGACACAAATCGAAAAAAAGGAACGTATAATTAAATTAAAGTCCCACTTATAATGCTGAAAATTCAGCTTTGCCATCACATGAATACATTTACATTTGAAATATTTAAAAATGGATAACAGTTATGTTCACACAAAGAAAATAGTCTTCATCAAGAAAAAAGCATAAAAAAATCTTACAACCCCTAAATTTCATTTTTGTATATAATCGATCTGTATAAATATTCTATGAATGTTTAAACTTCTATTCAGAAATATACTTATTTTTCACCAAAGCTGTTTTTCTAGTTGATAAATATTTTTAAATGCCACTTTGTTTACATTCAATTCAAATTGAGTTTAACTGCGTTCAGATTCAATTTAGATTAAGAAATCTAAACCGCATTTTCAATCCACTTCTGAATGCTGCACAATCCTAGTACACATAATGTATGTTACATCTCTAGAGCTTTACGTATTAATTAATTTATTGCTGGAGTTATGTTCATCTTCCTACAAAGGAGATTCTCAATGGAAAAGGACAAAGAGACACATGATTTATATCTTAAGGAAGTGGCTTTATTTTAACCGTGATTAATCCCTGTTCATGCTCACAGAAGCTCACTTTGTAGAAGCCACCCAAGAGACTCATGGGATATTACCACTGTCACACTCGAACAGTAAAATAAACAAGCCCTGAGTTGCGCGCATTTCCAGAAATCCATCAGCATGCCCCATAAATACTACTGATATGAAACCCAGATTTCTTTTCGGGACTTGAAAAACAATGCCGTTCATCAATTACGAGACATGGAAGACAACATAACCGTTTTAATAAATCTCATAAATATCATCCGAAGGCAATTTCACAAATCATTTACGACGCAAATCTCAATCTTAATGCTGGACAATAAATGTATTGACATCTGCATTTTATGACCCAAAAAAACTCAATAAATGGACGTTCTGTCTTTCCCATGCTGGGCTGAGCAAGTAGAAAAGTTTGGAAGATGTACGGAGTGAGGAATGGAGCGTCTCCGCAGAAACATGAATCACGCTGCATCATTCACCAACAAACAAATGTCATCTCTCCACCCAACCCGGCAGCTTCATCATGCTAAAGCTCCTGACAGCAAAGGAACATAAAATGAGCAGCCCAATTCGTCTCCCCAAGGCAACATCACTCCATCATTCCTCTACTTCTGTTTCCCCCTTTCCATCGAGTGCCTGGAAGAGAGCGAAGATAAAAAATAAAAATAAAAAAAACCTTTGTTCACCTCAGGGAATAGGGGCAGGTGCTTGAAGGTGTGAACGCGATGAAGGCTTTGTTTCTATTCGGTTGTTAACAAGACAAACGTCGGTGCTGTTTACGGCAGCTTACTCTTCTTACTTCCTGTGTCATTATTTGGTTTGACATTCTGGATCCAGAATAATCTAAATATAGTTCTGCATGTTCTTGTTTTTTTATTTAACTTTCAGCTTTAACCTCATTTCTCTTATTCAAGAACAGATTCTTATAACAGCTGCTTCTGCATGGCTTTATTTCTAAACTCTTGGTATTATATATATATATATATATATATATATATTTTTTTTTGTTTTTTTTTTTTTTTTTTCGCCATATATATATATTTTTTACTTTTTTTTCAGAATTCTTTGAATATTAATAATAATATCCATTTGAAAACAGCAAAAGACAAAATATTTCTTTCACTTTTGATCATTAAAGCATCCTTGTTATATAAGATAATTTATTTAAGAAAAACAGTTTTTGTTGTTTTTTAATTTATTTTTTAATTATGATTCACTGCAGAAATACTTACACAGGTCTGGAATGAAATAATGGTTTATTAAGTCTAACAAAATATAATTTCAGACATCTATAAACTTCCTGTGTGCATAAGCTCTATGTATAAAACATTTTCGCAAAGGGGTCTTGTGCTAACTCATGCCTCTAAGCTTTGGATCGGGCGTCCGGCCAACAGGAAGCTCTCCCAAAGGGTGACGGAGAGTGGGCGGCCATGCACTGGCTGCTTCGAAGGGACAAAATGGAGTTCGTCAGACAGATGGATATAATTCAGTCATTACACACACAGTATTCAATTCTTCCACACTCTTTTAGAACAACAAAATTACCACGGTGTACTTCACCTTGTGACCTCAAAACATCAGGCAGAGCGAGAGGTTCGCATTCTTGATCTTAAAAAGGAAAGGAAAGATGAAAGGAAAGTCTAGGTTGTTTATTCTGAATAAATCAACTTTGAAAGTAGGTTTGGTTTAGAAGCAAAACAGATTTAAATATGCTCTATGAGCTAGCGTGTTCGAAACACGTAAGAACAGATTACAGTTAAAGGTCAATTTAGTCAGCTTCTTCAGATCACACATTCGCAAAGCGTAAGCTGTTGGCTGCAGCCTCATTTATCACTTCCGGTTCAAACCAATACACATCAACCGGGAATGCAAAACATCCCAAACCAATCTGAATTAAGTTGGTTTCCCAGATTGCTCTAGCCATCAAAAATTAAAAAGTAGAAGTCTGACTTCTCTGCCAATGTTTTATTGATTTGTTACACATGATAATGAAGTCAAAAAGAAAACCGCTGGTACCTGTGATACAAGCCACAGATAATTGTTTTCCTCGAGTAGAGAGTTAATTATGACTGACAGCTATGACCTCAGAATATGCAGCATGGCTAATCTAGACCCGTTTGTTCAAGTCTATCTTCGCATTGTCCTGAGATACATTCTCCAGTGTAATCTAGTCTTTAATATAGTTGGCTTGGACTATATGGTTAACTGTAAAAAATGTTTTTCACCTCAAATGTAGGCTGATATTGATGAGGAAGGCAGAGAGAAGACAGAGGGAAGTGGAGAATCAGAAGCAGTCGTTCTGTTCTGCTGCTTTCTGACAGGGACTTCAGAACCATGGACAGCTACCAGAGCAAGGCCAAACTCTGGCAGCCTTGAATCGTATCATGTGTTTTAACTTTGAGTTGTTCATTAAACCCCACAGACGCTGATATAAATGCATACACATATACAATCTTAAGTGAACAGTATTTACAAGGCTTTATTTTATTTATTTAATTATTGTATTATTAATAGCAGCCTTGGTAACTATAGTAACATTAGCAATTAGAACTTTATGTTTATATGCAAGACCTGTGGGAAACACACACACAGATATATATATAGACCCAGGAAAACGCAAAACAAGTTTTAAATGTCAAATTTATATAAAATGCTATGGCACAACTTAAGTAAACTTATTTTATATACAGTAAGACAATACAAGTACATTTGCTTTTAATATGTAGTATAAAAAGATCTACAATTACAAATGTAAAAACTTGCACAAATATATATATATATATATATATATATATATATATATATATAA
>JAUMHI010000074.1:4549678-4573528 GCA_032359435.1 Enteromius unitaeniatus
ATATATATATATATATATATATAGTTCGCTGGATAGTGTGCATATATATATATATATATATATATATATATTTAAATATTTTCAAAGTTTGTTTTATGTATATATAATGATGTATAAAGGTGTCTGACCAATCAGAAAAGCAAAGAAGCAACAGCCTGCATCTTTGCCTCCAGCACTAAAACCCTGATTCTAACCAAATCTAAACTGATAGCCATTAAAATAACTGCTCGTTTTTATTGTTACCTAATAAACTGTATAAGATATGGCGAATCGAACCATGCCTAAAACCGGATGTGTCATATCACATCGCGACCGAATGAATGAAAGAATGAATGAAAGAAAGATTCGACCGCAAAGATGGAACACTGTGCAGTTGTCACTGGCGCACACATTTATCAAACACGCACGAGCGCGCGCGCACACACACACACACACACACACACACACACACACACACACGAGAGATCAAGACAGTAGAGAATAAAAAAGAGCTCACAGCCGGCGAGAGAACGCTTCGGTGGCTATGTTTATGAATATATACCGAACGACTGTTCAAATTACATTTTTAATTACTACAGTTGTTTTTTAAGTGCCCTTAGATGTTAAAGACGCAATATCAACCATGCTTTTGATGGTAACCAGATGCACTAGGTGTCAAAAAGACGTCCAAGTGTCCAGTGATGCAAATGCCAAACCACGAATGACTTACTTTCTTAATCTGTAAGGTTCAAATCGCAGACGTTCCCTTCGCTTCCAAAGTACCAAAATCCATCCGCAATTCTCCAGCAACGAAGCGCGATGCGAATGAAATGTTCTTCAGCGCGTTCTCTGGGCTATCCACGCTATCCAAGAGCAGTTTTGCATTCACAAGCTTCTATGAGAAGAAATTCGCTCCTGTATATCCATTCGGTCTTCCTGTCAATGCCATCATATGGACGAGTGCCTCTAGAACAGATATCTCGATGCTTTCTTGCCCCGCATCATCAAAATCCGGTGTACCAAGTCTTTTTCCTGCTGATAAATCAATTAATTCGTCGTCTCCCCGGTTTTGCGTGTCATTCTTGGCGTTCAACAACACAGATTTGGGGTTTCACATTCAGCCAATACGCATCTAGATGGGTTTTATCCCTGAGATGTACCTTTCCCTGCATCATCTTCTTCATCCCAATCTTCAACAGACCATAAACGCAGACCGATGGTGTTCTTATTCCACAGTCGTGGTTTAAAACGGAACTTTTCTTCCTCCTTTACGCACCCGATCTGATTAGATTTCTACTCACAGCCCAGTGCGGATTTCAAGATGCTTATTTCCTTGAAATGTGATAATGTCCTATGGAATGCCTTGAGAGAGGAGCCTCGTGCGTTGGCAAAATCAAAAATTCGTATATCACATCCTATCCAAGACCACCAGGATCATTTGGAAAGGGGGGGAAAAAGGACAAAATCCTCCAAGTTTCTTTTTTGTTTTCGAGGAAAGTGGTCAAAAAATGTGCCAAAATGAATGACAGATACTAATCACAGTCGTAGTTCCTTTTCAAACGTGTAAAAACTTGCCATAGGCGAGGTATTCATAAAATGCTACATCCCACCACATACTCAATACAGTTCAACTCAACTCGGGCAAAAAAAGCAATCCAGTGACGCGACGAAAATCCACGCGAATGATGCTGCGCTCCGCGCCGAGCAGTAGAATTACGCAGCGCGCGAGTGCCGAACGGAGAACAGCTACAAGTGAGTCACCCCGAGAGCAGGAACATCTAAGGAGGTGAGACCTGTCGAATACGTCGAGATCTCGTCGGTGAATGAAGTTCTAGTGTGGAGTATCTAGTGTGGTACCCAATGACGCGCGGCTCTCCGTGGGTATCGGCTCAGCGCGCTCCGCTGGTGACACCAAGAATCTTCTAACACGTATTGATGTAGCCCTCAGCACAAAGTCTCACTCTTCTGACTGTCCTCACTGGCGTCGTCTTGGATGCGTAAAAGTCAATGGTCCAATAATCTTTTTCCATCTTACCAATGATTGGTCGAGTGCAATAACACTGAACGCTATAGATTATATGACGCGCCTTCGGACAGGTCTGTAGCGCCTGTTTGACGCACACATGTGCGTGTGTGATTGTGTATAGCCTGTGTACTAAGTGTGAGGGTTTGATGCTGCTTCTTCCTGTCTAGTGCAGAAGGGACACGACTGCCATCTACCGGCGCTCTGTCTCCTGTCTAGACGCTGAACTCAGCCTTACGACCACCTGAGCCTTTTCAAAAAAAAAAAAAAAACTTGAAGCAAGCATGTAATTTTCAAACCACAGATCATAAGTACGTTCTAGTGACCTGCATACGCCTCCGATGGTTATGAAGTCTGTAATATATGCTATACGTTCAGGGGAACTGTAGTAAAATCACATGCCTCAGATTGCATACATTTCTACAGTAAAGAGGCAGTTTAGAGATGGGTGAAAGTGCAAGAAAATACACTCTAAAGAAAAAAAGACAAATACAAATTTAGCAAATTAAATAAAAGAGATGAATGGCTTCATGTCTGAAGTAAAATCAAAGTATATCCAAAGACAACCTGCACTTTTTGACCACTTTAAATTGTGTAAAGCTCTATAACTATTCATAACTAAATAATTCAATCAAAATAATGCAATGAAAAAAAAAAAATATATATATATATATATATATATACGCATTTTAAAAGAATGGGAAACATATTTCCGGGGGAAAAAAAAAACTGTGACTCACTCTAGTGCTCTTTTGCAAGTTGGCATCATTCTAAAAAGCATTTTATTGGACCAGAATTTGGAAAGATTGTCCCCTAAGCCATCCAAGATTTAGATGAGTTTGTTTCTTCATTATCACTTGCTCACCAAAGGATCCTCTGCAGTGAATGGGTGCGGTCAGAATGAGAGTCCAGACAGCTGATAATAACATCACAATAATCCATAAGTAATCCCCACGACTTCAGTCCACAGATCCAGGGAATGAATAAAGGCCTCCTGTAGTGAATCCATGCATTTTTGAAAGAAAAAAAATATATATACTTCAAACACACTTCTGCCATTTGTTATACGCAGAAGCAGTTCCAGCGCATGGACGTTGGCATTGCATGATTGACGAATGCAGAGAGAGAAAACCAAACAAGAATTAGAAGAATAAACTGAAGATTTGTAAAGAAAAATGTTGGAGGATTGCAATATAATTCAAGAGGAGACTGATTTTCCTTTGATAAAGTAAAGAAACTTTGATTCTCCTTTAAACAGTTATGCGACTAGAATATGCCATGGTGTGTGACACATACATCTGAAGTTATCCGCCGGGCTGGCTTACGAGTAAGTGAGAGAAAAGTGGTTATTACAAAATGCATGGATTTGCTGCAGTAGGTCTTTATTCATGCCCTAGAGGCATATAGTGCACAGTATATTATGGATGGGCACACTTTATTTGACAACTTGTGAACTGTTGAACAGAAACACTACAATGATAACACTTGGAAGTGCCAGGGCAATATTTAATATAACTCTGATTTAATTTGTCTGAAAGAAGAAGGGTGAGGAAAACCAAATTTTAATTTTAACTAACCCTAACGGTTTCATGTGGCCAAAATATGCATCCATACTCCATAAAAACACTTTCTCCAATGGAAAAAAACTCCATCCTCTGTTGTCTTCTTACATCAAAATCCACCACCATATTTGTTTAGAATTTTTTTTTTTACTCGTGATTTATTTGTGCCTATTTCTAAACAATTGTCTCACTGGATTAAGAAATACTACGGGTAAAGAATTCTTTTTAGCCAGAATTAACAGTTTGAAATCAAAGGGTTACTCCACCCCAAAATGAAAATGTTGACATCAATCGTTTACCTCCATGCCATTCCATGCCTCATTGGCTGACAAGTAATGAACACTGTCAAGGTTCAGAAAAAAACATGAAAGACTGTCAAAATAGTCCATCTGCAATACACAATACTGTCTAAAATGAAGCTACAGAGGACAACAGGAGTAAAAAAAAACATTGTTGAGATGAATTGTTGAATAAAGTCACTTTATGTGTTTTAACGTTACAGTTGAACCACAGGTTGCAGATGGTCTATTCTGATGAGGTATTTCAAACTTTTCTGGACATTGACAGTGTTCATTATTTTGCAGTCAATGAGACAGTCACAAGCCTCCTGTTTTATCATCCAAATATCTTCAATTGTGTTTTGAAGATAAACTTTGCTTTTACAAGTTTGGAACGACATGAAGGTAAGTGATTAATGCCAAAACGTTCATTTTAAGGGTGGAGTAATCCTTTAATGATGGACAGCAACTTGAGTGAATTTGGAAACACCCACTGAGCGTAATAACGCCCCTAAGCCATCCAAGATTAAGATGATTTTGTTTCTTCTTCATCGCTTGCTCACCAAAGGAACCTCTGCAGTGAATGGGTGCCGCCAGAATGATAGTCCAGACAGCTGATAATAACAACATCACAATAATCTGAAAGTATTTCAAATTTTCTGGACATTGACAGTGTTCAATACTTCGCAGTCAACGAGACAGTCATGAAGGTAAGTGATTAATGACAAAACATTCATTTTAAGGGTGGAGTAATCCTTTAATGATTAACAGCAACTGGAGTTTTGTAGATTATTGTGATGTTTTTATCATCTGTTTGGACTCTCCTTCTGACGGCACCCATTCACTGAAGAGGATCCATTGGTGAGCAAGTGATTGAAGGCTAAATTTTTCCAAATCTGTTCTGATGAAAAACAAACAAACAAAAAAACTCATCCTGTCGAGTAAATCCTGATTTGCATATCAAAAAAAAGACTGACTTCCAAACTTGAGTGAAATTTCCCAAACCACGCTTTCTCATTCCTTTAGCGAAATATGCTTGTCAGCATCTCCTCACATCCTTGAGCTTCACGGACGTCTCGTCATTTATCTGTCCACACGCCCGTCCAGCTGCCCATCAAGCGCAGCCAAATCAGCTAAATATGGGCGAAGATCAGCTCCTCCTTTCCTGCTGTCTGATTGAGTCATCCTAATTGTTTGACATTAAAGGGCAGGTGTGCTATTGTGACTGACAGTCCAGTCTTCAGTGCAGTCTATCCACACACAAGTTCCGAACATGCAAATGCACATGCCCCGTAAACACAAGGCCCACTTAACAACAGATTTCTCAAATGCATCTGCAACATAAATACATTATCTGACAGCTCCGGGTTGACTTATATGCCCAGAGCATCATGATGGCGAAGTAGCCTTGTTATGACAGCCTTATCTAATGGTCCAGATTTAAAGCTTTCATTTTACAGCCCTCCGATGATTCTCCTGCGACCACTACGTTTCACTTAGGATGTTATTTGCTCTGTGGGAACCATCTGAATGACCATAACATCTATCTTAATGCAACCATTCATTTCTCTACAGGGACACCAGAGGAACAGGTGATTGACGGAACATTTCTATAGCGAAGTGCTTTCAATTTACTCCTGAGCAGGTTGAGCTCAAAAGAGAAGACGCTGAACTAAATTAAAGCATAGCGTTACTTCGCACTGGCTGTTATGTGGAAGAAGACAGACTGTCAATGTTCGTCCTTTATATAGGTACACATGTTAACGCAAAACAAGATCTTGGTTATGATGCAACACGTAAGCACATAAAACAAAGGTATGAACTTTTACTGAATGAAAGTGCTTCTGGTTGTTTTGGTTTTTTTTGGTTGCGTTTTTAAGGTTATCGCTCAAGCTACCCAATTGAATGTCTCTATATGAACTTTTTTGAAGAAAAAAGTGTGATTTTAGAATCAAAGTATTTATATATTCAATAAAATATGAAAAAAAAAAAAATTATATATATATTTTATGTATACTTTTTACTGTCCCAGCAGCAAAACTTTGTCATGTAATGATTACAGTATTTAATTACAGTATTTAATTAATTTGACATTTACAAAATTCAAAATGTGCATTTTTACGCACACATTGTCAGATGAACAGCTAGTTCTGATTTACCAGCTCATGTTTTGTTCACTATAGAAAGAACAGGCTTAAAATAATTATGTATTAGTATGTCTTCAATGTAAAATAATATTCAGAATAAAGACCATTGCATTGCACACCAAATCAGAAATTTCCGCATGTTGAAAAAAAAAAAAAAAACGACCTCACACTGTCATTCAAGTTCGTGCACTGCTTCCAAAACCTTATGAGCTCATAAAAAAATTGGATAGTTTTTTTTTCTTTGCTTTTTACGCATCTGTAGCAAGCATTTTTAGAAGTGTTTTGACAATTTAGAGCCATGATTGTCAAGTTCATCCATTTTGTTTTGCAGGACAAAGCACTGTAAAGATCCTTGCACACTCTGTTCACAGAAACCGGTGGTCTACATTTTTAATATGTGGCTCTAGTATCACTAGAAAATATCAAACAGAGCCACTCAAGTAAACTTCAAATCGCTTGTGATAATTCTGCTGCTTCTTAATGAGTCAGTAGCCTATCTCAGGATTGGATGGACCCAAGTTTCCCTTCTTTTTCCTTCGAGAGGACCGCGAAATCACGAAATCATCTTCAAAGCTGGAAGACTTCATTTCGCACTGGTTTGCATTTTTTTTAACTCATGGTCAAGTTTTCTGTTGTGACAAATTTTTAGGATAATGAATACAAAAAAGGGATATAAAAATTTCGGAGTCTGACTGGTCTTGATTCACTAAAAAGAACTGGTTCATAAAAGTCGATTGGCAATTGGATGAATGATTTCTGTTCTGTTCGGACAAACATGCTGTTTGACTACATGATATACCCTTCATAGGAGTCATTCGTTCTAAAATCAGTCTACGCTTCTTGTTTTGTTTCAGTCACTAAAAAGAACTGTTCCATAAGAGTCATTCACTTGGGAATCAGACTACACTGTTTTTATTTGATTCAAAAATGCCTTTCGTTCAGGAATCTGACTACCCTGGTCAGGTTGGTAATGACAGCAAAAACAACTAATAACTGGGTTCATGCAAAGTGGAAACCTCAAAATAAAACGCATCCCGAGAACTCCAGCAATGCCGCCTTCAAAAACCTTTCTTTTTTGTGCTGGCTGATGTTGCTGCGTCCTTCAGGAAAAAAACCAAAGAGCATCGTTGACTCTCCATGTGAGAGAATAAATCTTTGTCGCCCTTCAGTCCTTGCGTCCTCTCTATCTTCTGGGACTTTCCAACTAAGAGAGGGGGTCAAACATCACACCAAAACAATCACTATACAGCATAACATATCGAGCACAGGGTACGAGGTCAATATCACAGACCCTGCAGGACACCTTGTTGTTATTGTCTGACCGATGAAACATCTGCTTGCGTTTTACATGCAGCAGACTAATCTTCGTACAAACAGAAAACACAGATACAGTCTAACAGGGTTTGAGGAGGAGAGCAGCTGTGCTTTTTCTGTCCTGGGGTGAAAATGCTGCTAGCAGCTGAATTAAACATGTGAGGGAAGTGGGATAATGCAATATCCATGCTGCATGCGTCAAGACGAATATATTTCCTTTATAAGGCAAACACCACTGATACCAGGTCTCTGTCATTGCCTTACTCGAGGTTGTAAGACCACATCACCATCACTTGCTAAAGCAGACAGCTTACTTGGGGCAAAAAAGCCAGATCATATGGAATCTGCACCGAGAGAATTACAGAGTACTTGTCCCTTGTATATTTATTAAATATTTATCAAAAAATTCTAGCTTGCCTGTTATATTATAGAGCATTTTTCTATCTATCTATCTATCTATCTATCTATCTATCTATATATATATATATATCTATATATGGAGAGAGAGAGAGAATCAAGTATGTTGTGTGTGTGTGTTAAATTGTGTTGTGAAATGATCTTAATTGCATAAACGTTTTTGTTTACATATGTGTGTGTTCTGTATATATATTTTTTTATGTATAGCTATATATACTGTATGTGTGTATTCATATTTTGATAATATCCGCATCTATTCACGTTTATATTCATATTCAATTAAATATATACATTTATGTAATATATAAACATGATATTTTTCTGAAATATGTACATGTGTGTGTATTTTTATATACATAATAAATGTACACGGAACACACATATATTATGCAAACCAAAACTTTTATTTTGGATGCGATTAATCATTCGACAGCAAATATTTTTAAATTATCTATCTATCTATAATAAAGTGTGTGTGTGTGTGTGTGTGTGTGTGTGTATACTGTACATATGTGTGCATGTTTATGTGGTTTATGAGGACAAAGTTTTGCATAATGACATGGGTATGGGTATTACAATATGAAGGTGATTTATTAGGACATTTTCAGTGTTTCCGTAATTTAAAAGGCTTATAAAACATACTAAATGGAGTTTTTTTGGAAAATCTAAACACAGTTTTAGGTGTAGGGTCAGTGTAGGGAAATACCACATACAGTCTGTACAGTATAAACACCATTACGTCTATTGAGAGTCCCCATAAATCCCAAAAACATGAATCCATTCGACAGGAAAAAAAATGTATTGAAAATACATCAAAATATATTTGTGTCTCTTCATTAGTACCAGCAAGCATATTTTTGATCATAGTATTCAAGATTCACTGCCTTCACAGCTGTGAAAAAAACACATTACTGATCACAGTTACTAATCTCTCCAAAAAGCCTGACTCACAAAAGCATGTGTCACAAATAATAATTCACCAATTTCCCTAATTAAGATGAGGCTTCTCGCACCTCTCACCCCTTCTGTGTGATTTTGCATTTGGCACAGTCAATAGGCTTCCTGGAAACGGGGGAGAAAAACGAAACGATAAGAACACCTCAGCGGCATCCATGATATTTGCACCAATTCAGCAAATTTCACAGACTTGCTAATTAGAAGCATCGATGTGTTTGCCGTCCTGTTTAATCTCCACTTTGATCCAGTCTAATCTCTCATCGTACTCATTATCCAAGGGTTCTTCTGGCCTGGAGGGTCTGCGATCGAAAAGCACACTTTTGATTTTCAGCACGAACTGGCAGCGGACTTCATTTCTCTATTATGGCCCTTCATCAGGGTACATTTGAATAATTAGCAGGCTCCGCCTCTTATGGGTTTTTCTGTCCTAGACTGGGGCCACTAGGGGTGAAGAGACTGACAAGGACATTAATGAGAGCTTTTAGTCCAAAATGTAAATTCTGTCATTATTGAAATATAGCGCACAAGCCATATAGAGCACTTTTTTTTCACAGTTATTTTAAGGATTGTTCAGCGAAAGGTTCTTTGGGGAACTAACATGGCTGCACCGCTCTTCTATTACATTGCTACAGAATAAGACCCTTTCGGAACATTTATTTGTATGATGTGAATAATATTTTATTAATCTAAATATATATTTAATATAACATCACCACATCCACATACTGATTACATATGCACATATAAGCCACAACCAGACACCCACTCACCACAAGGTTTGGTTATCCCAGTGTTACATTTCTGCCTGATTACTTCAACCTTGATTCTGTCCTGCCTCTACTGTTCTGTTTGCCAATATTTGACCCTGCCTGTCAACCTGGAATATAAATTCCTAGCCTCAGCCAGAGTCAGCACACAAGATGGCCGCCATGCCTCAGTCAAAGTAACCACACAAGAGATCTGTTGACCCCGAACCACCGCCACTGCACAAGATGTCCACCAAGCTGGAGCAACTACAGGAGATGTAGTACCACACCAGAACCTTTAATCTTCACTGAAGCCCAACCTCAGCCCATCACGGATGTCTCCCCTGTGTCTCTCTCTCCTCTCAACCTGTAGCTGGTGAGCGCACTGGCGCCGTAGTCCTGTGGCTGCCGTTGCATCATCCAGGTGGATACTACACACTGGTGGTGGTTGAGGAAAAACAATTCTGCCCCAGAACCCCAGTCCGAGTAAGCTCATGCCTGGTTCTGCTGGTGGCTGCACAACTTTCAGAGATACTGGCTCAATCCGAAGATGCTCTGGAGGTCCCATCAGTGGCTGCACAACTCTCTGAGGTGTAGACAGTTCCCACAGGGTCGTTCCCACTGCTCTGTCCTGACCGGAGAGGCCATCATTAATTTCTCTGTGCTCTCTCTTACTGTCACATCTGTTTTGCCCTGGTCTCCTGCGCCGCCCTGGTGGGCTCTCGCTCTGCCATGGAGGGTCGTGGGTTCCGTCCACTCTGCCCTGTTGCTCTGCCTTGGCCTTCTGCTATGCTCTGGAGGGCGTCTGCTATGCTCAGTCGTTTGCTCTACACAGGAGGGTCGCTTTCCCACCTGTTCTGCCTTGACCTGTCTATAAACTCGCAGTATATACTGTTCCTGCCGCAGACGTCGTAAAGAATCTCTTTGTGTTCTCCATTCCAGTATCGCCTGTTCCGTCATGGAGGGTGTCTCTGTTCTGCCCTGGATAGCGTCTCTGCCGCCTGCTGCACACTGGCCCTTCTACAAACTTAAAGCAGGTACTGTCTCAGCCACAGAGGCCATAGCTAACCTCTCTGTGCTCTCCGTTCCTGTCCTGGTGGGCGTATGTCCTGTCTCTGCCATCTGTTCCACCCTCCGTCTCCACCATCTACTCCACCCTGGAGAATGTCTTTGTTGTCTGCTCCACCGTCTGCTCTGCCCTGGAGGGCTTCACCATGAGCTGCTCCGCCCTGGAGGGCATCTCTACTGTATTCTCCACCTTGGAGGGCGGCACCACCATCTGGACTGCGGGAGCTCTCTGGTCTGGAAACAGCTCCTTGGGGAGGGGCTATGCCATGATATTTAGTCCCTCTGTCCTACCCGTGTTTGCTTTTCCTGATTGTGATCTTGGACTGTTTATTTGTATTTTTAGTGTCTGCTGCCTGCCCCGATTCCTGACTGATTACTTCGACCTTGATTCCGCCCTGTCTCTATTGTTCTGTTATTTGACCCTGACTGTCGACCAGGAAAAAAAGTTACTGCAGATGGATCTGCACGCCTCCGCTTCCTTCTTTACAAACACACTGAATTAAACATAGGGCCACAAAGGACAAAACAATCACTATACATTATACATAAAATTATTCAAAATAATTTTGAATTTTACAGCATTTTTTTGTTTCGGAAACCTTTACAAAAGTTTGATTAATTTGTATTTTTTTAGCTTCCTAAAATTAATACAAAAATCCAGTGCATTTGCAACCATAATACATTTATTACTGACAGTAATCTGTTTTATTTACAATTGTAGAAAATGTTTTTTAAAAACGTGCGTAACCTAAAATCCTAAAATTAACCCAAAAATGAAGAATTTTACGGCTTAAATATGTGTAAGTGATTTTTAATAAAACGATAAAGCTTCAATTTGCTGCTTTTAAAACTGGCATTAATTCACCGTTTCACTGTAAATGCCATAACCATGATTCTATTACTCCTATTGCCTCCTATATATATATATATATATATATATAGGCACACACACACACACACAAAATTAGCAAATTTGTAAAGACATGAAAAACAGTGAATAATAAGTTAAGTTTTATCACAGACTAAGTGCCGATAATTTTTAAGGTAATAATTCACAAATACTGTCACTTGAACTTAAGTAGTTTTGAACTTTAAATATCCCTTTAAACAGCTACGGTTCATTTCATCCTAAACCATCCCATTAAAACAGCACATCTATGTACAGATGTGGCGAGGGAAGACTGCTTCAGTATTAAAGGTTCTCTCCTGCTGGGCGATGACATTCTAAGTTGCATCTTAATTAGTGTTATGAACCTGCACAGTAGTACACACAGTAGATAAATGAAAAGCCAACACAACATGCCTCTTTGAATCTTGTCACTGCTAAGGATCTTGAGGATGAAGGAGGGTTTTTTTCTAGTTTATTTTGGAGTAGGGGCGTAAAGCCAGTTGTTTTCTGCCAAGGAAAAACACATAATGCACTAAAAGAGCTTCCAGGCGTATTTTAAACTACCTGATGGTTGCATAGCTCTGTTTACTACTGCCTGATTATGGAATAAATAACTGCAAATACAGGCAGACTGTGCATTTCAAAGGCTGGTAAATGGAAACATGGAAAAAAGGAAAGAAAAAAGGATTTTCCACTCTTGCAAATTTAGAAGTGTCTTTTCAAAATGCTGAAGATGAATAGAATATCAAACATTCAGTTTTAATGATGTAAATCTCAAAGATTTTGAATTGGACCAAAAATAAGCTAGACAGATAAACAGACAGATACTACCGTTCAAAAGTTTAGGGTTAAGATTTTACTACTTTTTTTCTTAAAATACAGTAAATACAGTAATATTTTGAAATATATTTACCTTTAATTAAAGATAAATAACAACAAATAATCCAATTTTTTTAGCAACCTAAGACAAATTATTTCCATATGTAATCGGGTATGTGAATTTTAGAAAACAATATTGCAAAATAAAAAAAAAATATTGCCGTTTTCCTTTGTTGTTGTTATTGTTTTTTTTAGTTTTATAAATATGTTTATCAATGTATCATTGTATGTATGTATGCATGCTGCTGTTTACAAATAATTAATAAAACAGAATGTTTACCAACTTTGTCCAAATTACATCCATACCTGTGTATTCTAACTATATCAGACTAAAATAAATAATAAATAAAAAATACATTATTTATAAATAAAATATGATAGTCCTCCTGTGCTGTCACAGGCAAATAAATAAAAAAGTATAAAGACCAGAATAGCAAAACAAAGCTAAGTCACTTATTTTCCAATACCATATGATAAATTATGTATTTCCTTAATTATGCCAAGGTAAAGCACTCTTTATTATACTTACAATATACTTACTGAAAATATAAATACAATATTTCTTTCTGACCTTTGTAATAGCTTAATTCAGTTAACCTTGATAACAGTCATCTCTCCCATAGAGTGCTGTTTGTTGCTCTATGGCATTATGACGTTCAAAAATGAATCTGCCATCACGGCTTGTAATTGAAGTCATATTTTCAGCACATTAGCTCGGAGGTGACAAATAAAGCGAGTGCCAAATTTGATATGACCTCTGAATTAAACCTCAACAATTATGTGTTAATGGAGAAAAACAGCATTTAAAAAAATCATGCACATTTTAAGAATCGAGCAGATACTTGTGCATTTCAATTATGCCAGAGAAAGAGTATTCACTCAAACTTTTAAAGTATCCAAACTGAGCTGGACTTGACTAATAATCTGTATTTTAATCTGGGAGCTAATTTTGACATAGTATTGATACATCCAGCAATTTATCTCCACATGCAAGATGCATCTTGCGGGAGGAGGTCTACTGAGGTTGAAAATGTATCATTTTTTAATGTTTAAGGCATGACAGGAAACAGCGGTATGTGGGAGGTGAAAGAACATGATGAAAGGATCAAAGGTCATGATAAATGATTGAACATTTATTATGGTTCTTCCATTAGGTTTTATTTGGAAAGACACCTACAAATCACAGTGCACGACCCCTGACCGCCTCCATGATCTCAAATACCATCAAATCTATTTTTGCTGTGTTTCGGTTGCCAAGGTTGTGTTTTTTACAGGTGTAATCGCATTTTAGCCTCTTTTTTTTGTCTTGAATAGTCACTGTAGTCTTGGTCTTTTAAGGCTGTGTAAAATTATGAGATAGATATTAAGTCATATCTAGGAAGCAAAATTGTGAACGGGAAGTACGGATGGTGGAAATTTTAATAAAACAGACGAGATGAACAATAATTGCAGTGTTGGATGATCAATTTTTCAGTTGATGATATCTAAGGGTTATTTTTCCTGGTAAAACACTTTGGTGAAAAAAGAAGAAGAAAAAAGCTTCTGTCTAATGCTCCTGTTGTCTGGGGTTAGTCATAATAGCTATTCATCTGCGGACAGTAATTATACCTTAGATTTTTATTTTTCTAAAAGCATGTGTTTTACTGATCAAAAATGTGAGTTTTAGTCAATTTGGAAAACAAGGGTTTATATTTGTGTGTGTGTGTAATTCCATTGAGTTTATGGACAAAACAAATAATAAACATTAAGTACATAAATAACAAAAAAGCAATGATGTAATTTATTAGTACTGTATTATTATTATTATTATTATTATTAATAAATTAATAACATTAGTAGTAGGAGTATTAGTAGTAGTAATTATAATAATCTTTATTATTATTATTATTGCAGTACTGCTAAATTGTGTGTGCGTGTGCGTATATATATATATATATATATATATATGCGTGCATGTTTTTGTGATTTAATGTATTAATACATATATGCACACACACATACACACACCTTTTATAAGTATTATTTATAATTTATTTTAAATATACAGATATTGTCAGTACCAATATTAATGTTAACCCATTGTTAGAATTGTATAACAACAACAACAACAACACACACATACACTATATTACATGATTTATTGGTCACATTAAAGAAAAGGAAACAAAAACACCATAAATATGACAGTGCATAAATATGTAAAAAAAAAAATCTCAATTTAACAGCTACTAAAATCTATAGCAGCAAAATACCTAAATCTTCAATACTTCACTACCATATTCAAATTAGCATTCAAATCTGATAAATGTATAACTTATGCTGCTTCTTCAGCTCAAACCACAAAAACATACCGTCTCTCTAAACTGTAATCAACCTCTACAGTAAAAAACGATTATAATACCTCAATAACAAGTCATTCACAGCGAGAACACAGCGTTTTAGCAATTAACTCCCAGCCAAAAGTAATAACTTCCATGTGTATAAAGGCCTCAAGGTAATAGACAAAGCAATCCATCTAGTGAGCAAACCCAAGCCACAGCCCCTGTCCCCATAATGAGCGAATAATACCGCCGTCAATTTGACAACACCGGAAAGCAAATTGAAGGCGGCAAAAGAGGGCGTTTTGGCATACGGGAAAAATGGCCAGGCGGGTGACTAGATGAATTGCTTGTTAAATAAGAAATTCCACAGAGTGACATCATTTTAAAAGGCTCGTAACAACCTTGTGGTATTATCTGTGGAAAACAATCTTCGCGGGGCGCGCTCCATTTGTGATAGCTCTCTGTATGCGGTCGTTTCTTTAGCCAAGGTTTCTCGCTTCATAAAAGAATTGTTTTACTCGTCGCTTTCCAGAGCCATCAAGGACTCTCCTCTCTCTGCGTCCTTTTGCAATTAAATTGTGAGTGGGAGTGTTATCGATCCAGTCCCATGACGGAGCCATAAAATGTTGTGTATGACTGAACTAGAGCACGAACAGAACAACACGACAGCCGCTTGAAGGTTTTGTCACATGATAGCAAGCGAAAACATATATTGCCACCGCAAGGAAACGCAACTCTTTAAAACCCCAAGAAACGGGCCAGTACTTCACGTTTACATCGTCCGCTGTGGCATACGCAAACACATCCTGTTTGAAAAGTACAGTACAGCAACAATTACACGAGGGAGAAGCATTCATGTGCAAGGGTTGGAGACGCAGAAATAGCTGGAAGGCATTTTCTCTGTTTGAGTCAGCGTAAGAGGTTCCTTCTATGCACTATGAGAATATAAATAACAGCGGAGAGGAAATACACAAAGAAACCTGCTGGCAAAAAGGCAGTTGATCTCTGCCAGTGCTTGGTATAAACACAAACTAACGCAAAAAAAAATGATGCTTTCGATGCTTTTGTTCAAATGGAACAGGAGATGTGGTCAGACTGACTGAGACAGAAAAAAATACTGTGGAAATGCATTTCGTGGAAGAACGGAGTGAAAAATCGAGCAGGTGGGGAAGAGAGTGGGTGAAACGACCCTGTTGGCCAGCAAGCCGTTTTAGCTGCATTTTTGGTCCGGTGTGATTTTAAGCAACGGTTGCGCCAGCTGCCGGCGATGGTCTCTCAAAAACACCCGCGAGTCGCTCATGCCAGGGTTGAGTGGAGACAAATGAGCAAACGATGATGCAGTTAACCTTGATTTGGGTGTAAACACACCAGATTTGGAATATGGAACATTCCCAGGAACTCTTGCCTTCTGTGGGGAGATTTTGTCCACAGAAGAACAGTGCTGAGAGGCTGAGTGTGAAACTTTTACTTTCATTCTGTATTCCTCGATGTAAAAAAAAAGTTAAGTTAACTTAAAGGGTTAGTTCTCCAAAAACGTAGAATCCTGTCATTAATTACTCACCCTCGTGTCATTCCAAACATATAAGTTCATCTTCGGAACACAAATTTTAATGATATCGGAGATCCATCTGACCCTCCAGAGACAGCAATAAAACAAAAATTATCCCAGATCCACACATGTAGCAAAAACATCCAACATGTCCTCCAACTAATACGCCGTATACGGGTCATTTCTACAATAGTTATTAAATACAACCCAGAGCGTACAGAGCGATCAGAGCATACACCACAATTGTGACTCTATCGGCAACAGAACATTTGCACATTAATGTTTTGTACTATTTTATCGGCTGTGTAATTCAGGGTTGGTGTAGCTCAGTTTGTAGAGAGATGCATTATAAGATGAGATGTGATCATGTGATCATGGGCAACCTAGAGAACATGTTTTCACAAAACCTTATAAATCATGATTTTGCACAATATTTGTAACGGGTAGGTTTAGGAGTGGGTTTGTGTGGTCATTCGTACAAATTAAACCTGGTAAAATTTGAATCACCGTGAGATCAGTGTAACAACAGACGCAATATGACACTGTAGTTATTTTTACGCCCACTTGAAGGCTTACCTTTAAAACGTAAATATAGGTCGTAATAAGGTACTTGCAGAAATAACTTATAGAGTCGTTTTTGTTGGAGGACAGGCTGAAAACATCGGTAAGACAGTCCATGTGACTTACTGTAAGTAGATCAACTTCACTTTTGCGATGCTAGGACAATACTTTTTTGCACAAGTAAGCTTCAATTTTAAAACTTAAGTCATAGGATAAGAATGATTGAGTATATGATGTGATTTTGGTTTTCTTTCTGGATCTGGGATCATACAATTGTGAACTTTAACAAAATTGTGAGCTTGTAATGCTCCAAATGCGGTACCTAGTGGCAAAGAATGAATTTGCATATTTTGGCAAATTAACCCTTTAAGATAAAGTGAAAACTTCAAATATAGTTTAAATACAGTTTAGCTGAAACTATATTCAATTCTTATGTCCGTACAATCTCAGATTGAAGAAAACCCACATTGAAATGAAATCAAATAAAAATGTAATGAAACAATTTTAACTCAGAAATTGCTAATAACGTTCACAAATAATACAAAAAATGGCAAATAAAGTTAAACATGACATTTAAAAAAAAAAATCATCTTAAATAGCAACTTGCAGTGTAGAAATATATTGTTTAAAGATTCAAATGTTTATTTTAAATCAGTTGAACTGACTATCAGTCAATTTGACTTTGTTTAATTCAATGCAGCAAACGAATATTTTTTTAAAACTGAAGTAGGTGATGATTTTTTTTTACAGTTTGTGTTAAAATAATATTATATATATATAAATATAATAATATTTTAATATGTCAAATATGCCAAAAATTCTGGCAGATGCTATAACTAGGCCATCACTCAGGTAAAAGAATCCTTCTTCATTTATGGTCTGAAAAAATATAACTAAACTAAAATAATAAAAAAAATTCTTTAGTTCTTTAAATCTAGCTGCATAGTCTGTGAGCTTACAGAATAGCTAGCCTAATTATATAGTATAGTTGGGATGAATTGCTTCATTTGTAACTATAATGTTCCAGTCAATCATCATGTATACCACTGCCAAAAAGTAAACAAAATAACAATATAGCAGAATTGAGGTTGTATAGTTACTTCCAAGCAACTGTCATTACGTTAAATGAGAATGCTAAGAATATAGTTATATCATATTTACGTTATTCAAACTTTTATTCACACTCCAACAAAAGAACACAATTTTTAAGACGTTTTTGTGAGACTGATTAAAAAATCACTACAAGTTTATCACCTTTAAATCATGTACAAAGTCTTCTAAATTAGCTAAAATGTCCCCAAAAGCTATAACATTCTTCTGGACACATCTAGTGATTTATGTGCTTTTAATGTACTGATGCAGAAATGGTGCTCGCTGGCATTTTTAGATTGGCAGGAAAGATTAATCTGCGAGCCGAGTGTGAGTGCTCCGCAGGATATGCGCGCATTAGCATCACTTAATTGAGATTTGCCATCGAACTCCGGTAAAGGAGTCATGAATCCGGGTGATTTTGGTAGAGACATTGTTCAACTAATTGATCTACGTCTTTATTCCGGTCTTAAACTGCACTGTAGAAGATCAAGCTGCATAATAAGGCTGGTACAACCTTGGTGCTTTTGTGTTGCAGTATAATGTGGCTCATCACGAGTGTTGCTTTCTTGGGAGTGTTTCTATCAGAGTAAAATAGAATGAGACTTGGAGGCGTTCGATCTCAACAGAATGAGATCAAGGGGTGGAGACAGGAAGGTGTCTGTGTGTGCAATGAAGTAGCTCTCCGGAATGCGAAGGTTTGCTGTTGAGTTCCAAAAATGTCAGTGTGACATGCGCTTGCACATATTGCTGAATACAGAGCTACAGAGGTTTTCAATTCAGCATACTCTTGTTTTGTTACATTGTTGCTCTGGTGTCCACCGTGCTCCGTAGAAAATAAGAAACCTAAATAATGGGTCCTTTTGTGGTTTGGAAATTATTTTCATTATAGAATTTGTTTGAAAAACACATGTGTTTACATACTTTTTCAACTCCATGCAAACTTCAGCGAACAGTTGGCAGCAGTTCGCAAAGTAGAAACCTAATTTACGTGCTTAATCCTCGTCTACAGTACCTGATGTTGAAGCTCTAGCTCTTGGTTTTCAATAATCCTCTCTGGTTCCCTCAGAGTCCGGAGTGGCGTGCCGAGCTGTATCCTTTTACCCAGCAGGGATCAACACACTTCATCCACTTTACTCTCAATGTGGACCCAGTTGGACACCATCTTACATTAACCTCTTGCAGATGAACGGCTTAAGACTTGAAGATTCCATCTGCCTCTCCTAATGTGCTGGAAAAAAATGTCTTTTAGTATGCCATACCTCTAAAACTAAAGAACTTCCTGTAAAACTTTCCACCCTAGCAAGTATATAGTGTATGCAGAGAACATTGTTTCATATAATGCAAAGAAACTTTTGATTTATAGCCTTTTGTTGAATTCCAATTGAATCTACATGTTCTTTCATTTATTGTACTTTCCTTTCCTGCGTTTCTCTCAAATTGACATCGGGTCTGTTGCAGTCTGGAAATTGCAGGGTATGTCTATGTTGTCTGCTTGGCACAAGGCACAAAATACACTGATAAAAACAAAGTTCACGAGAAGCTCTTAGTACATTTTCTAGCACACAGGAGGAGAACAACTCGAGGAGAGTTTTCAGCTCTTTAAACTGCATTCTCAATTGCAGATTTACCTGCAGTTGGCTGCTTTGTGTTGTTGTCTTTCAAGTATTGCTTTGGAACAGTCTCCTTTGTTTTTTTCAGCACTGTTTTTCTTTAAGTAAAAGTCTAGATGTGATCCTTCTCCAACCCTAGAGGCACAGGGTACCACCAGCGGGGTCACCGTTTTTGCTCTAAAAAAGGTTTTGACTGGTTGTCGTTGTAAGTAAGTTGTGATGTGTTTTTTTTCTTCTAGTTTTGAAGGGATGGGAGAGATAAATAAACCATGAAATTAATCACCCATGTTTGACACCCCTACAGCAAGTTCCCACACATCCGCCCACTCGATCTGAGGGCTTATGGGTACTGAATACCCCCTACATATAAGAAAAAAGGATACTGCCCCCACCATCTCATCCTGTTAAAATCACCCACTGTACTATGGTTCATCACTCCTGGGGAAAGCATGCAGAGCTGGGATGGGCAGTGAACGTTCACTTTGTGACTCAGGTTGGATTAAATGGGAACATTTTGTACAAAGCTGAACCTTGAACTTTGTTGTGTTTTATTCAACCAAATCGATGAATTCTAACATTTGCCATTCAAAGCAATACAAAAAAATAAAAATAAAATCTCACTATAAACAGATTTACAATAAACAATGTTATACGAACAAATGTGTTGTTGTTGAATATCTGGTATGCAGGCAAACCACAGGTAACAGTTAAATCCGAGATACTACACCATTTTCAGAAAACTGATTTTCTGATTAACTTTGCCACAACGGTTTCTTGCTCTTTAAACAGCTGCACTGACACCATATTGTGTGATTGCAATATTTAACATGAGTTACATACATTTTAAATACTGGCTATTTTGCCTGGTTTATTCTCCACCATTGAAAATATCTTCAAAGGAACAATTGTTATACAAACAATTCATAACGAAAAAATGATTCAAGAATCATTGACTCCTTCACAAAGTCTATTTGGCATCTATAGGATTAATGACCCCAACAATTACACATATGATGCGGAATACTGAACACAAGGCAAAGGCCTTTTTTTTTTTATTTCAGTCGTGAAAATTTACAGAGGACAGCCCAAAATAACCCTCATTATTGAAAGTTAAAGAAAATATAATTTTTGTTGTTGTTTAAGCAGCATTCAAGTTTTTGAATGACATGAGGTGATTATGACAACAGAATTTTAGTGTATGCTATTTCATTAAGATGTACTTTTTTGTGTGCATGAGTTTATAAAGGTATTCTCAATTGTAGTTTCAGTTAAAACAAAAGATTATGTCAGCAAGAGTAAACTAAATCAAGTGATAAAGCACTAGTTTCAGACGGGAACAAAGTTTAAATCTCTCTCGGTACGCCATTTAAACTCTGCTAATTGGCACAGTAAACACTAAAACCGCAAATGTGTTTTGTGTCATTTTGGTTTATGGAGAAGCTATAACCACCTATTTTGTATTTCTGAGTCTTTGGAGATGCAACAAAAGCACCATAATTGATTTTCATAAACCTCTCAAACTCTAACCTCAAAGCGAAACAGATTTTGGAGCGCAGATTATCTCTCACAATAACTGGTGGAAAAACTGAACTCAATCCCCAGTGTGCAAATTTATTTAGCAAATCTATCACTGTTTATACCACATTTATCAGGTATTTAAGTGATTGGCCACACTGTTTTTATTGTTGTTGTTTGCCCAACAGACCATTACATAAAAAAATACATAGAAAATACATTTCAATTGTTTCATTATCAACTGTTTAGTCTCATTATAACTACAGATTATACAGTGTTTTTTTTTTTTAAAAAAGGTTTGCAGTGTACAGTAGTCCTGTGGGTTAAGTATTTTACCTAAGGCCAGCTGCAGGCAATAGAAATGCAGTGCCTGGACACTAGTAACCATTAAGTGAACATCACATCTGGCCTGCTGGGCTTTGAATCCACAACCCTGCAGATGCCAACAAGGAGGCGTTGCCAAAGGCAATGCACTTATCTGGAGCTTACAGTAGAAGTACTTAAGTAATTATAATTATTAAAGGGTTTTTGGCTTTCAAATGTAAAATTGTAAGAAATAGTACACCAAAAAAAAGGTAAAAAAGTAAAAAGTTTAGCTAGTTAAGCTTGGACAAAATTCCATTGGTAAACTACATGGTTATACTGTCCTGCCAGATTCGCACTATGGAAAATCATGCTGGTCTAAGCTGTTATGGAGTTAAAATTATTTGAGAAACAAGAGATCCTAGGCAGCAAGTTTATAACAGCACCTGGAAAACTGTCGGAGAAATCAAACGAGTGAAGGGATAACAGTGCTGAGCTTGATTAAAATGCCCAGGGTGAACCGTGGCAACCATTGCTCAGAATCTGTCACGATTTAGAAGGTGTGAAGGATGTGTGAGGTGCACTCTGAGGAGTCATTGCTGGCCTGTATAACACTCAGATAACCTACCGGAGAGGAATCGGTCACGGGCCATGAGTCCTTATCAAACCTAGCATAAATATCAGGCTTGAGTTTCCTAAAAGCCTCTTTGAGTTGAAAGGAGCTCAAGGTCACAGAATGTTCCCTGCACTGCTGTAGCCATTCATCCGATTGAAAAGATGAGGGACATTTCAAGATACAAACTAAGAGATTGAGTCTGTTACATTGAGTGAGTAACAATTCTGATATTATATTACTAAGACTCTGGGATACTTGTTTTGATCACCTTTTAAATATGCAATAAAAAAATACTATCTTAAATGCATTATACAAAATAATGAATACCTGTGATGGCAAAGCTGTATTTTTAGCATCAATTACTCCAGTCTTTAGTGTCACATGATCCATCAGAAATCCATTTAACATGATTAATTTGGTGCTTGGTTAATGTTGCCGAATTTTTTGTGGGTGTTTGATGAACCTACCCAAGACACATATACATATATATGTATGTATATATATATATATATATATATATACACACACACACACACACACACACACACAACATATATATTAGGCCTGTTAAACGATTAGACAAGAAGAAAGAACAAACAAAGTATTTTCTTAAATATATACTGTCAGATGATATATAATCATCTGACAGCACTATTATATTATTTTATTTGTTTTAAAATTCATTCATTTATTTATTTATCTTTATTAAATTATTCAATTTAAACCTCAAATTAATTATCTTTTACAAGCCTTTCAAATGTACTGTAGCATATAGTAAAAATGAACAAAAGGGATTTGAGACTTGACTTGAATGCGTGACAAAAGACTAAAAGTTCAGACTTTACTTGGACTGCATCAGAGATTTTTGAACACGACTGGCTGAAGAGTACCCGTTCTCCATCATAGCCTGGGGAGCCAAATAATGAAAAGAACTGAAATAACACAGAGGCTTCTCGACTGCCCATTTCTGCATACTAAAATCCTTGCGAAAGTAACAAAAAAATGACAAGCTGAAATTGGTCTGAAGATCTCTGTACCTGCATTAAATCACTCCTTTGGACCTCTTTAGAATATATTAATAACTAATATACATAAGATGTTGTTGTGATGGTACATTTGATTGACACTCACTGTCAAAACATCCACCTACACACGTGAATATGCATTCGCTGCTTTGTACATTAGGGTATTTTATGGTTTGTTTACATTTGTTTTCCTCTTCTCAGAGTTTCCTGTTTATGCTGAGGGGAAAGGGGAATGACGATTCCAACAGATAATGACTTGATGGCCTGAGGCGCTCTCACAAAACAGGCGCAAAGTGTATGTATGTGTGTATTTGTGTGCAATCTCAAGTCTGGCCACACAAATCAATACCATCAAATGGCACCCTGCAGATCTGTGATAATTACAGAGCAGGACATGAAAAAAAGATAGTTTAAAGGGACAGTTGAGCCAAAAAATAAATTATGTCATTATGTAATCATCCTTGTGTCATTCCAAACTTGTGTGCCTTTGTTTAGCCTTGAAAAACAAAAAAGAAATGTATGAAAAGTAGTATAAATTCATGTATGTATGCATGTTTGTATTTAATCTGACATATTTTGTTCAGTGTATATATAAAGACACATTTATACATTGTATATTTTGAAAATATTTACAAATATTTACATGTAGATATTCATATAGGTTATATTATATATAAATATATTGAATAAATAAAGTTATTTCTCACACACAGATATATTATTAGAGCAAAAACATTTTCATCATCATTTTGAGAGATTAATCATTTTCAGCACTAATATGCATACACAAATTAATTTAGGCAGTTGTATAATGTATTAACAATCAATACTTATTTTGAGATGTGACAAAGATTACATTTATCAATGTTGCTAAATTATGCAAATTACAAAAATAAAATATCTGTAAAAAAAAAACCCAACAATATATATATATAACAAAAAACAAAAAACAAAAAAAAAAAAAAAAAAAAAAAAAAAATAAATATATAAATATATATA